>PVIY010002748.1:0-63811 GCA_004026745.1 Myrmecophaga tridactyla | reverse complement strand
AGCTTGGAAAGTTGATTATATTATGGAGATGTGACTCACCCTATTGTAGGTATTAACGTTTGATTAGAGGGAGATATGACTCCACCCATTCCAGTTGGATCTTGATTAGTTCACTGGAATCCTTTGAAAGAGGAAACATTTTGGAGAGAGTCCCTTTTTTAAAGCCAAGAGAACCAAAAGAGCCCACCCAGCCAGAGATCTTTGGAGATGAAGAAAGAAAATGCCCTTGGGAGAGACTCATGAAACAAGAAGCATGGAGAGAAAGCTAGCAGATGTCACCATGTTCACTATGTGCCTTTCCAGTGGGGAGAGAAACCCGGAACTTCCTGGGCCTTTCTTGAATGAAGGTAACCTTTTGTTGATTCCTTAATTTGGACTAATAGACTTGCTTTCATCGGGAACTTTTCATAGCCTTAGAACTGTAAACTTGCAACTTAATAAATTCTCCCTTTGTAACAGCCATTCCATTTCTGGCATATCACATTCTGGCAGCTAGCAAACTAGAAGAGAGACAAAGGGATGGCAAAGAAAAAGAGATGAAGGTGTCTGAGTGAAAGACTCAAGTCATCTAATCAGAGTTTTATAAAGATAGTTTTAATTAGAGTAGTATAAAGAAAGAATGGAAGAAAGACAATATTTGAAGACATAATGGCAAAGATTTTTTTTTTTCAGAATTGCTGAAAAATTCTAATTCCCAGATTTAGGAAGTCCAAAACCTAAGCAAAATAAATAGAAACAAAATGACATTTAAACACCTCATAAGAAAACAGCAGAAAACCAAAGAAAAAGAGAAGTTCTTAAAGAAGACAAAGGGTATAAACAGACTACTTACAAAGAAAAGACAGCTGGACAAACACCTGAGTTTTCAACAGCAACAGTGGCAGTCAGAAGAGAGAGGAATGATAACTTCGAAATGCTGAGAAAGTGTGGTTGAGAAGGAAAAAAAAAATAAGTATATTATCAAAGTTTTCTGCCAATTGACCTTCATTAAAAGTAATTCTAACAGATGTAAGAAGTACCTTTAATGAAGGATGTAAGTTCAAGAAGGAAAATTATCCTGTAAGTCTGCGATGCTAGAGTAATGATAAATAAAGAAACTGGTAATCGTGCAGATAAACACTGAAGTATAAAACAAAAATAATTGTGTCTAATGTGTGAGGTTGATAGAGATGAGAGAATTAAATGCTAGTGCTTAAGACCATCTACTATTTTAGTATGGAGTGGGAAGAAAGTAAAGATACTGCTTAACATTATACTTTTCAGTTAAATGTGCGTGTTAAAATTTATAGGTTAGCCTCTTACAAAAAGGAAAAACAGGAATATAAATACCAAACTAGTAGAAAGAAAAGTGGAATGAGAAGAGGAAAATATTATTTTAAAAAAATGAAAGAAAAGAAAGGAGTAAATAAAAAGTACAAGATGGAAAGACTGAATAAAGAGTACAAAATAAAGTGATAGGAATGTATCTGAATACATTTTTAAAAATACAACTGCATGGTGTTCACAAAGAAGTAATGGTGGCTCAGAGACATATGAAAAGATGCTCAATCTTATTACTAATTAGGAAAATGCAAATTAAAACCACAAAATAAATGCCACCCTACACTCATCAAATTAGCAAAAAGTTGAATTCTAACAATATTAAGTGTTGCCAAGTGTATGAAGCAATGGTGGCTCTCATAAACTGCTGCTGGCAGAGGAAAGCTGTTTGCTATTGCCTAATGAAGTTAAGCATAGGTCCCCTGGACAAGATAGCCAATCCATTCCTAGGACACCAGGTATCAGTGGTGGAACACAGAGAAGAGGCTGTTTTTGCCGAGGGACAATCAATTATGGTGCGCCCTCTGCCCAGGCCCTCACCACCTGCCTCCAAGCCCGAAGAGATCAATATATATATATATATATATATATATCCCATTATTGATATAACAGGATGCAGATTAATATTGATGTTGGGAATATTCACCACAGAGAAACTTTGCACCTAGGCTTCAGGGGACATACAAAATACTTACAGAAAAATTGTTCATAATAGGAAATAACTCAAAAAAGGCCAAATATCTCTCAGCAATAGAAAGGATAATTAAGCTGTAGCAAATTTATTCAAAGGAATGTTATACTCATTGATGAAAACAAATGAACATAGGTATACCTTGCCATTAAAGAAGATTGATGGATCTCAAAATATTGTTGAACAAAAAAAGAGAAGATATTATGGTTCCATTTACATTAAGTTAGACAAGTAAAACTAAACAAAATGCTAATGAGTGATGTACATATATGTACTAAAACTAGGGAAAAAGCAAGTCGAATGGTTTCCTCAGGATAGAGAGAGAAGGAGTTTTATGCAAACTTCTATTCCTTAAACTTTGTGGCCATTTGTTCCAGTATTGTTCTTCAAGCTACACATCTATATTTTATATGCTTTTCTGAATGGTTTCTATATTAAACAATACAATTTTTAAAATGATATGTTAGAAGAATTCCTTGAACTTAAGATGAGAGTCTCTCTCTCATTTACAAAAAGTAGAATGAAGAGTTTGGAGGACCTAAGTGTCTCAGAAACTTTCCTGAGGATTGTGTGTATTCTTAGAAGCTTTAAAATTCAAGAATGCCAAGTCATTGAAGATCTGGTGTGAGGTGTGGGTTGCTTTATTCCGAAGTCTGAAACTGTATAAATCTGTAAATACGTGTAACTAATTTTTCTTCTTTTTTATCAGCTGGAATTCAAACTTTATATCTAAAGTGACAAATCGAGCAAATGAGGTTGCTGTTATACAATTCTGAAGCATTTTTATATGCTCATGTTCATACTGATTATAAATATTAATATAAATATAAATAGTGCTCATTTGGTTTTGAATATGCTTCTCCCTTGGAATTTCAGCTAATCTCCTGGGTAGTTAATTTATTACTAAGCAATTCCATTATAAACTGGACAGTATTAAAAGTATTGAATTCAATCCTTTTTATTTGTTTATTTGCTTTGAATTAATTTGAATGTGAAGCCATTCTAAATGGTGAGTTTGATTATCAGCATGAGATTTATAATCATATAGCAGGTCAGGAACTGCACCACAGAATAAACATTAGAGCTAACAATTAACAAGAACCTACTGTGCATTTCATGAACATTATCTTTAATCTTGATGACTCTGCAGAGTAGATATATATATTTTTTAGGTACATAGTTCAGGCATCAAACCCGGGTCTCTGGCATGGAAGGCAAGCATTCTACCTCTGAACAACCCATGCACTCCAGAGTAGATATTTTAATTCCCACTTTTCCTAAGGAAGTTGAAGCTTAGAGAAGTTTAATATCTTTACCTGGATTACACTAATAGGTGGCTGGCAATCAACTCAATATAATATTCTCAGAATGTAAAATTGGAGTTATAGGCAGAAACAGTAATGGAATTGACTTTAGATTTTTAAATATTGGTGCTTGGGAGTTGTATTTATCTTCCATTTTCATTTCATTAAGAAAATATCTGAGGATTTTAAGGGAGTTCCTAGAACTTAATCATAATGGGTTTTGGAACTGCCAGTCAAGTGCATTGGGATCAGAGGCTGTCCAAGCCCCCAGATTACAATTCAACCCCCACGCCTTGTTTGAAGGACTTTGAGTTCTGATTTCTAGAGACTCAATATACTTCAAAGGTGACATCAAATTATAGAAATTGTTCAGATTAATCCATTTCGGTGAAAGCTCTGTTAACAAAATGCTGGACAATTTTTCCCAGGCCAATTTTGATACTTGGTTTAGCTTATTTCATTATTTGAGAATGAGTTTTCTGATATTTTCAACTGGTATCATCATACTTCTCAACTTTCACAAGAAATGCATTCTTAGCCCAGCATGTGACTGAATTCAATAGAGAAAATCTGCACTTCAGATGTCTGTCAGGTGAAAAAAACACATTGTATATATTGCCACAACTTATCAAAAGCTCAGATAAACAACAATATTATGGGGAACTGCCTAAAACAGTGCTTCTCACACTTCATTGTGCTTATAAATAAATCACTACAAATCTTATTAAAATATAGGGGCTGATTCATTAGATCTGGGATGGATACTGAGCGGCCACATTTCTAACAAGTTCCCAGGAGAAAATGCTATTGCCACATGAAACATAGTTGGAGTAGAAAGGGCCAAACCAATTACCCCTCCCCGCACCCCACCCCACAAGATATCCTAAAATCTCTCTCTAATTTAAACCAAGTAAGCAGAGTTGAATATTAAGATCATATAGTTTCTATCACCAGCTCCACTGCAACACCTACCCCTGCAAGCCCTCCCACCTCTACAAAAATGCTTTCACCAAATTGTGCTTTGGCTTTATCACTAAAACGAGGATCAATATGTAACATATTACAGCATTTTCTGAAAGTATATTTTTGGGTACATTATTCACTACATTTATTTCACAGTACCCTCTTTCTAATCATTTATATAGTATATTTTTGGGGTTTTTTTTTTATCTTATGGAAACTGAATGAAGTGACTAATCATTACATCCTCTTTTAATTACCTGCTAAAATCTCACAGCTAAATTTTTGGCCTACTTATAAACATATAAAATACCAAATTGTGAATTTGTATATTAATCTAACACCTGACCTTTTTTATCTTTTTTCCATAAACGCTGATGTCTTATGTAATGCTGTATATATGTGTATAAGCTATCACAAATACTATAAAGTGAACTCTCTCTCCCACTTAATGGGTATATGAATCTTTAATTACTGCTTGCTACTGCAAATTTACTTATTTTCTTAACTTTCTAAAATTAAAAAAATTGTGAATTCCTAAATATGTCTGGCCCTAAGGGTTTCAAACAAAGGATTATGGACCTGTACAAACTACTACAATTTACAACTCTTATTGCTGCTCCTTGTTACAAAACTTTGCCTTTGGGTGGCTCTGTATTTGTTAATCCAAGACATTCAAACATCTTACAGGCATAAAAATCTGTAACTGAAGAGAAAAACCTTTTGGCCCAACCCATTTATTATTTAATGATTATACTTGACCTTTTAAACTTTTTTCTGATCATTTAAAAAGGCGTATTACAGCAAATCCATATGAGCACAATATTCATAGTCCCGGCAATATCCACTGCCTAGAACCATAACCCCTGGTTACCAGCACTTTCTATTATTTCTATCTACTCATTATTACTACTGAAGTTTTCATTCATATTCAACATGTATGTCTGGTGCATTTTGTTTGATGAAAACACGCCAATTAGTGCTTAACCTTCCCTACTTCATAAATTTATTCCTTAGAACATTAAAAGGAAGTCAAGTGAGACATGTTCAGTAACAGATGTTTGCCATTTTTTGGCTGCCTTTTTACAGTTTGTACTCTTTCATTACATTTCAAGAAATTTAGTTAATGTTCCCTTTACGAGAGAACAAGTGTACCTGGCTTCCCGGGAAGGGGATTCCCCAGGGCAGGCACAGTCTGTTCATTCCCTTAACCTAATATCTGCTTCATTGCACTCTGCATTCAACTTTTCATTCTTCTGTCCAGGTTTTGGTGACAATCACACTCCAGCTTCTGTATCCCACAAAAAAAGCCTGTGTTGACTGGCATCTGTAAACTGCAACTGCTGTCAACTCTATTATGAATGCACACAGGCCTAGTTCTCCAACATCTTTTCCACCTGAGGATAGCTCAGGAAAGAAGAGCAATTATTATTGAGAGAACTTCATCGAATATTTCAGTTTCTACAGCAAAGAAAGCTTGTGACGTGGCTTCCAAAATTAAAAATCTAATGCTCTCGTATGGAAAAATTAATTTAAAAAATTAAGTTTTTTTCTAGAAAACAAAACTCATTCCAAAAACACAAAACTGCAATTATTCTATTTTTTTACCTAATGCATTTTTGAAGATTGTTTAAAATGGGTGTGATGTGGGTGGCATTTAAATGGTGCTACAGTGATAAATCTAGGCAACATTACAATCTAGATCTTGCAGTTGCCAATAGTTGACTTTCTTTTAAAAATTAGCAAGAACAGTTGAAAATATGTAAACTGAACTGGACTTATTTCTCTCTAACGGAACTTTACATAGAATACCACCTTTATTTTTCCTAATTGTCATCTTCTTAACTAGAATAACAGTAGGGAGTTTGTAGAAGGAAAAATCCAGTAGATAAAATAGATGACAGTTATACAAGTAAACTCCAAGTCCAATTAATCCTGCTGAAATGTGGGCTTTTAAATTTGACCATGTAGATCAAAAAATATTTTTTTTCAAAGTAAATATCAGTGTCAACCAGTCACAAAGATTCCAAATTTAATTTTTCACTGGAAAACAATATACATTTCAAAATTAAAATTGGGAAATTTAAAATAATATACAGCCTTGGGCATTTTTACTTCTTGTAGTGTAATCCAAACAAATATAAAAACAAAAGTCGATGAAAGTAAACTGTAAAGTGGTGCTCAAAGTGTCAAAAAATTGTATTTCCTTACCTGCTAATTTAGGACCTGAGTTAATCCCAAAACCTACTAAAGGATTTTCTAAAATTATTTTCCTTTGTACCCAAAATGACAAAAATAATTAGAATATCATCTGATTAAATAGAAATTTTAAATTTGACAGTTGAAATGATTTGTGTTAATTCTTAGAAATATGAGAAAATCTAATTGGGAGGACCTGCTTTTACCAAAAACTGCCCACCCAGAGAGTTAATCGTGAGTATGAAAATAATTATAAAATCTTCTCAAAAGTTTTGGAGGAGAGGAGAAAAAGAGCAGAGAGAAGAAAATGATTGTGGGAAAAAGAAATGAGCAAATTATGTCAAAGTCATGGGCAGTGGCTTCTGTGGTCCTTATTTCCACACAGCAATGGGTAGTACTCTAACTTGCATTCAGAGCTCTCCACAATCTAGTCTGCCCTTGTCAGATGTATTGCCTAAAGAAATGAGTCTTAACAGCACAGGGCTGCTGGAAACAGTCTGTAAATTGTCAGCACAGAAGAGGAAGGGCTGGGAAGCTTAGAAGCTGCAGTTTAATTCCCCACTCCTCAAAGGTATTGACAACAGCTTTCTGTGGATCAGACTTTTGTTAAGCACATGTATGAATTAGATCCACATCCACATAGTATGTTAGCTAGATGTAACTGTCTATACGGTGATTAATAAGTATGTTCTGAAAGTAGCAGCTTAGCATTTCAGACAACAGAACAATGTTAGTTATGTAAATTCCTTCTCCAAAATAGGGTTAGAATGATTCAGTTTTAATAAATTTGACCTACAAGGAATTTAGCAACATAAGCTAAATATGATACACTTCAAGGTTTTCACAAAAAAATATAAAAAGTCAACCCTAGTTTTTGTAAATTAACAGAGAAAACGATCTCAAAAGGAAAAGAAATTAAATATACTTCAGTTATACACGGAAAGTCAAGAAGAAAAATAACTAGTGATATGAAAAGAATAGAAAATAACAAACAGAGAAAGGATGAGAAAGACACATTCATGCCAAAACAGCATATATGAAAAATGTAAGAAACCTAGGCATATATCGAGAGAGAGACATGGTGACACAATTTTATGAAAAAAAAACTTTGTGGTGTTTGAAGAAATCATTCCTAAAGATGTATGAATCACACAGTTTCTACTACTATTTACATAAAGACATTTTATGACTTGCCAAAATGAATAGATGAATTTAAGGTGAAGCCCCAATTCCACTTTCACGTCACAGATTCCCACACTCTCGTTTAAGAATCCCTCATTTAGAAAATCATCAATGTGTGGTTGAGAAATGTCTTCTTGGATGTTCTACCCTCCAATTGTCACTCTCCTAACAGATGTCATCACTCCCTGTTGTCCTCCATCATGTTTTCTTGATAGACTAGGTATCATTAGTTGCTCCACTATCTCATTTGGGGCAAACCATATGATGACCACTTACACTATCATTGCTCTTCAAATAAAAAATAACACATATACTTTTAGGTTAAGCGAATGAACAAGATTCACTCCTGTGTGAAATACAAGACAGGTTAACACAAGACACAATGACAGAACTAAAGCATTGCTTCACAAGAGAGGTGATTTTCAATGGAGAATCACCTTAGGGATGAAATAGGTCTACAGTCAAATCTCATGTGTCATCTCAAAAGGAATCCAATAACTTCCTGAATAAAATGGTAATTCAACTCTATGCCCAGTTTTACAAATACTTACAGTACAATACTCTGGCAATATTGATGATGCAGAGAAAGTAGCTTTACTGGATTCTTGAGGTAAAAGAAAAGAACTTGCAGACACAATTCCTCTCCAGTCATAAAACGTTTTGTCTGTAAGAAACAGCAGTATAGGTTAAAACAATATTTATTCAGGAAAGCTATATACTGATCATATTGCTTAATGTTAAAAAGAGGAAAGCAATCATGGTGATGAATGTACAACTACTGGATGAAATTGTGAGCCACTGATTGTACACCATGTATGAAATGTTTGTATGTTAAAAAAGAAAAAGATCTAATCAGCCACAAAATGATAAAAAAGAATGGTATGCTTGGTTAAAAAAAAAAAAGGAAAGCAAATCATTGCTATGGGCTTACTATTGTGTATTAAAATCTCATCTTGGGTGTGCCACAGTGGCTCAGCAGGCAGATATCTCACCTGCCATGCCGGAGACCTGGGTTTGATTCCTGGTGCCTGCCCATGGAAAAAAAAAAAATCTCATCTTGTCATCTAATCAGAAAGAGATAAAAAAAAAAAAAAGTGACAGCAACAGCATAGAGAAAGGTTTTAATTAATTGACCCTTCCATACAGTAAAGCTCTCATTTTTTTATTGCATACAGTGCGTCCATCAGAAAACTAATAACTTCATTCTCTTGCTCTTTTCTCCAAGAACATTGGCTTCTCTTTTAAAGGAAGCTTGAAGCAAACTCATATTTGCAAATAACATTAATAAAAATAAAAGGAAAACTTTTCCCTGTTATATAAGCACTTTAAAAGAATATTCAGAATATGAAGGCACAGGTTTTAAAATTGCACAGTAATGGAAATTATTGAGACTTTAAGGTAAATAGGTTGAAAGACCAAAGCGTTAGTAAACATATACCCATTTTTTTTTTCTGCCTTATGGTACCTGTTACATGGGATTTCTGCAGAAACCTTCCTTTTTTAATGATGGATATGAGCTTTAAGGTTTATTTGCCCATTTATAGCTCAGAAATATTAATCACTAAAAAGGAAAAATTCAGTTCAATCCTACCATCCAAATGAATCAAACTATTTTCAAATTTCAAATTTCCCTTCTAGTCCTTGCACATATATATATTCTTTCCTAAATCTTGCAACTTAATGGAGTCATCCATAGACAGGATAATTCCATATAAATTTAGAGAAAACTCAGAGGTAATAAATTCTAAATTTCATTGCTTCAATTTATTTACAGGATCATAAATTAAGTGCCCCAATGGGAGGCAGAAAAGTTACATAAAATAATAAAAATGTGATGTGAACTTAGAGACACCCTAACTAATAGACACACAAATATTCACACACAATCTTACTCCATTTTTGTTTTATACGTGTTTTTTCTGTTTCAGTTAAAAAGAGTCACTGGCATCCAAAAGGAAAACTTATCTAGAAGCGGCAATACAATAAATCATAAAATCCAATCACAACTCAACGTGAATAAATGATATTCATTAAATTGAAGCAAATGCAAATGACAGAGAGACTATAGAGAACCGGGAAGGTAAGGGCCATACACTTTATGCTTTTACTTGAGAACTTTTATAAACTCAGAAGTTTAAAAGGACTGCATAACAGAGCTAATAGGGCTATGTAAACCCTCATATTTCTTATGAAGCTTTCTACACTAATTCAAATTTTCCAACTCACCAGCCCCATCCTTGACCAAGCTTCTTCCATCAACATATTTCTACAATTAGTGTCCTCACGTATTTTAGATAATATGCTGATCTGCCCAAACTTTTTTTTTTTTTCGAATTTATAAACTCTTCTAGGGCACGGACAGTATCTTACTTGGAATTGTTCTGTATTTCTGGTTCATTAGCAATGTGATTAAAGTGGCTGCGCAAATCCCAGTGGACAAGAATTAGCTTCAAGGGGTTAAATCTCAACAGGCACAAAAGGGAACTTCATCTTCAGGAACCCAACCCAAGATGAAACTGAAAGCCACACAACTTATTTTTCCAAGAGAATACAGAACATTTTCAAATATTTTATCTTGCTTACCTACAACACAGACTTATGTGGTCAAGAAAGCCACGTATTATTTCCTCCAATATATATGTATCACACTAGAAAATGTACCTATAGCTTTTGCACTTCAGGAAGCAGGAAAGCCTCCACTAAAATCCTCAAGACAATCATTGACACACTGATGTATGCTAATGACTCCTCCTCAGAAGCCAGGTACAGAGAGTGACATACAAAACAAATTTCCGCGTATTCCACAAAATTAGTCAAAGGTTGTAGGCTGCTAGTTAGTTTGAAGAAGACTAGTTATTCATCAGAGTAAATCTTCACAAAACCTTCACGGAGCAAAAGTCTTTAAGACAATGCCAATGAGAAATAATTCTGAATTCTGGATGACAGTGTGTGTGTGTGTGTGTGTGTGTGTGTGTGTGTGCGTGCACAGATATGTGGAGGTGTGTTTGTGAGCACACATATGCACACAATAGGAAACTATATATTGACAGATGAATAAAATAAGAAATTTTATTAACCATCCCCATTTTATCATCCAGCAGGACAAATACTTGTAGATTAAATATCGTTCTGGTTTGCTAGCTACTGGAATGCAACACACCAGAGACGGATTGGCTTTTAATAAAAGGGGATTTATTTCGTTAGGTCTTCAGAGAAAAGGCAGCTAGCTTTCAACTGAAGTTCTTTCTTACATGGGAAGGCACAGGATTGTCTCTGCTGGCCTTCTCTCCAGGCCTCTAGTTCCAACAACTTTCCCCGGGTGATTACTTTCTGCACCTCCAAAGGCCTGGGCTGAGCTGCGAGGGCTGAGCTGAGGAATGCCCACCTGCTTGGGCTGTGCTACGTTGCAGTCTCTCATTTAAGCACCAGCCAATTAAGTCAAACATCATTCATTGCAGCAGGCCCGCCTCCTAGCTGACTGCAGATGTAATCAGCATCAATTGAGGTTCACGTACCACTGGCTCATGTCCACAGCAACAGAACTAGGTGCCTTCACCTGGCCAGGTGACAACTGAATCTAACTACCACAGAAAGATTTGCCATTAACTGAAATGAGAATGTCTAAGCCTCCTAGCTGACTGCAGATGTAATTAGCAACAGATGAGGTTCACGTACCATTGGCTTATGTCTGCAGCAACAAAACTAGGTATGCTCACCTGGCCAAGTTGACAACTGAATCTAACTACCACAAATATATAAGGGGGAAATGTAATATAAAAATTTGGAAAGAAACCAAATGGTCCCCTCAGGTTAAGAAGGAATTAATAGCTAAATAGTAACTAACTTCAAACATAAATGAATTTGTTAAATTATCTACCCATACTGACGTCCCCTTGACTTCACATTTTCTCCATACTTTTCTTTAGTCTTCTTTGCTTTCACGTTATACCACTATTAGCCAAACGAGTTCATGCTAGTTTGTCATTTTCTGCACCCGTCTTATTTTCCTATATAGAATGAAAAGTCTTTCTCTCGCTTTGTTTTCCCTATAAAACTTAATTTAATGCTGAGCTCCCAGTGTGTGTTCAATGTATGCTCCTGGATTAAGGGACTGAGCTGGCATTGATTGAAAGGCCAACCAGCACAGCTGTGTGAGGGAAAGGCCCCAAACAGTGCAACTGATATAAATACCTGAGTGAACAGAAAAGCCGTAAAAACAACTTTTATAAACACTACATTTTTTCAGTCCAAATATTTTTCACGGAGTCATTTTTCCTCATTTTCTAGCATCATTTTGATGTTTAGACTGTTAACAATATTTAAATACCTTCCAGTTGGGGGGCTTTTATTTTATTTCTCATTTTTATTCAAATTTGTATAGTTAACCATGAGACAATTATTTACACAGGTGGGAACTATTTCTAAAATCTAATAAGCCTAATTATTTCAGAAACTTAAATTACTCAGATGACTCACAAAAAACCGCTAAGACTGTATGCCACGTGACAATTCCAAATGAGAGAAGAAAGAAGGGAAAGACGGAAGAAGGAAGGAAACATTTTAGCTCATTAAAAATGTGTACTACTTCTGTGATTTTGTAATTATATTATGGTATATACATTATATTATATATACATTAAATACATATAACTACATTTAAACATTTCCCCCATATTGCGAATGGACATATTTGCCCAATTCACTTGAATAGCAACAAAAGACTCAAAGACAATAGCAATTCAAACTTTTCAAATGCACTGCTTCAGTCAACCAAAAAAGTAAATGCTCTTAAGAAACAGTCTATACGATTGCCTTAAACTGAGCAGAGGGAAGTGCAAATGAAAATGCAACGTATTTTTATGAGGACATCATAGAACCCAGGACACCAGTGAATTCAGTTGTCCTGTGTCCCTAGAGCCTTTTTTATGCCAAGCTCTTCTGTTTCCCTTTATCAATTCCCTTGTATCAATTAATTCTTTGAGTTAATTGTACATGCGGTTTTAATCTGTAGGTAATTACAAACAATTAATAGTTAGGAGACAGAATTAGCAGTTCTTGGTTTGATTATCTATATAATTAAAAGGGGTGGTAAACTAGAGTTGACAAATAGCATCTTAATCATTTGAATAATCAAACCCCAGAATCTTGCTTGGGCAGCTGAATTCCATCTGTTGTATCAGTTTGAATTTTAGAATAAATGACTGAAATGTTTAATTGAGTCGATTCATATGTGTTGATTTACAAGATTGAACAGGGCATAAATTCCAAAATTATTTAAACAATTTACCTGGTTTTTGTTCTGTTTATACTAAGCTGCCTCCAAAACGATTCAATAAAAACAAAGAGTCAACAGAGTGCTTTATTTATCTGCCTAATAGCAGCCAAATTCATGGCTCTAATTTTTTATTTTATAAAACATCTAACAAATATAGATAACTTTCTATTCTTTTTGATAAGATTTTATTTAACAATTTCATTTATGTATGTGCTGAGAGAAAGCAAATAAGACATACATTTAATCCTGCTTTGACTGTCTGATGGGAACGAATGTTTATAGATACATAGCAAATAGAAGCAAGATAAGCTTAACGTGAGCCAGAAAAATAGTAGGAGAACCTTATTCTGATTACAAAAAAACAGAACAACAGCTTCACAGTTGTATAATATTTTCTGAATTTCCAAGTATCTGAACAAGTTTGGCAGATACATCCTACCTAGTAGGGAAGAAAAAATACTCAAAAAGATTGATTGAGTTGGAGTTCAAAATGCTCATGGATGGGCCACAGCGGCTCAGTGGCAGAGTTCTCCCCTGCCATGTCAGAGACCCAGGTTCGATTCCTGGTGCCTCCCCATACAAAAAAAAAATTTTTTTTTCGTTATCTTTGTATGTGACTCTTTTAAAGATCCACTAAAATACTATGAGAGAAGAAAATTCTTAAGGTTGCCAAAAGTTAAGTCTGATTATTCCCCAATTTGAAGATAAGAAGGACATTTCCTCCAACTATTAGAATGATGGATGTGAAATGAAGAAAGCAATCAGTGACATTCACATTCTTGGCCTTATTAATAATAAAATCTTCACTCATCTTAATGATAGCAAAAGGAGGCTTAATACTTTGCCTTCAAAATAAAGGAAAGAGAAAACAGAGAGCCCTTTCTCTAGAATGTGGGTCCTGCTTTTGAAAAACTGCATTCCTTTCCCTGCTGTTATCTACCAAAATCCATCTAGATGCTGCAGTGCCAAGAAAACAATGAAGAAAAGAAGTAATCCTGGATATAGCACCAGGTTTGATATCGTCGTTCCTGGAAGCAAAGAGCTCTGTGCAGAGACTGGGGCAGGAAGGTCCTCATAACAATACATAATGAGGATTTTAATTTTTCATGTCCTAATAGTTGAAAATAATGAAGAACAAAGGAGTAGAATAGGAAAGATCCCCCCTAGCAGAGCCAAAGTGTTCCGAATTACTGGGAATTAGGCAGAGAACTGGGCAAAGGCATCTGTTCATCAACTGTAGAATCAGGAAAGGTAATCAGTGCACCGAACTGAACGTGGAGCAAAGCCAAGAAAAATCCACTATTTATACTGATTGCCTCTGCATAGACCTATTTCTTCTTATTCAGGGAGTAAATAAACCAGGGTATACAAGTACTCATGGAATGCTAGTATTTACTGCAGCTCAGATCGCTAGGCCCTCACCACGCATATCCTCCTCTGAACTGCACAAGAATCCATGTTATCCTCATTTTACAGAGGAGAAAACTCAGATCAAGCCACCTACCCAGCTTCCCACAGTTGGTGAGGTGATGTGTGAACTCAGGTCTATGTGAATTTAAAATCCACGTGACTGTGACATCAGTGAAAGTTCCGTGAGGTTGGCTACTAATAACAGCTACCAATATCCACACCCTAATCTTGAAACCTATAAGTGTTCATTTATAATGCAAAAGGGACCTTGAGGGTGTGATTAGGTTAAGGATCTTGAGATGGGGAGATCATCCTGATGGGCCCTAAATGTAATCACAACTGCACTGATAAGAGGGAGGCAGAAGGTGATTTGACTGCAAAAGAGGAGAAGGAGATGTGATGATGGAATCAAGAGTTAGAGTGCTGGAGGAAGGAGTCACAAAGGAACATGCAGGTCTCCAGAAGCTAGAAAAGGGAGTAACCAATTCTCCCCTAGAACCTCAAAAAGGAACTAGCCCTGCCTACACCTTAACTTACCCAGTGAAAATGACTCAGGGCATCTGGTCTCCACAGCTGTAAGAGAATAGATATGCTGGATTAAGGTACCAGGTTTGCAGTAATTTGTTACAGCAGCCAGAGGAAACTAATATAATCCACAATTCTGAAAATCCAGTAAAAGAGTTTAGGACTGAAAATATTCTACTAGATCCCAAAGAAAATTTTTAAGAAAACTGTTTGGCATCCTCAATGTATAACAAGGCAACTGTGTAAAGCAGGAGCCAGAAGCAGTAGGAGAAAACAAACTAAAATGTAAGATAAGATTTGCAAGGTAAATAAAAATGGAAATCAGCACTTTTAAAAAGGTAAGAATGACAAAGAAACAAAAATGCAGTGGCAGAATTAACATGTCCTTCAGAGTTACTGGTGTGTGACAGGGCAGACTACCAAATAAATGTGAACAGAATTTAGAATACCAAAACAGAGTATGCAAAGATGAAAATTATGAAAAGAGATTGCAAATTAAAGAGGCCAAAAAATAAACCCATCAAAGGAATCGTTGAAGATTAAACCATAACAATCAAAAATAAAATGCATTATTAAAGAAAAATATCCTGAGCTGAAAAAAACTATCTGACTCTTCAGAGTTTTGGAGCTCAGTGTACACCAGGAAAAATTAATTGAAAGAGGCCTGTAAGCAAATTCATTCTGCAAAACGATAAACTCTATGAGCATTCAGGAAGAAAAATAATCTGCAGAGGTGCACAATTCAGGTGGTTCTTCCATTCCTTTTGCAAAACAACAAAGGAAACAAAAAATTTGAAAAGAGTATTAACAGAATTCTCAGGAGAAAGAAAAGTTGTGAGACAGAAATTTTAGAACCAATAAAATTGTCTTCAGTGTATAAAGTCCAGGAAAAAATCATTCTTAAATACACCAAAACTCAGAAAATCTCTCCGAAAACTATGTTTTGTATACATAAATAAATCAATCACGTATCTGATGACCAAGACACTAAAATAAAAATCAATGAGCAAAGAATTTGGAAACCTTGGTACCAACAGTTCTTCCCATAATCAATGTACACAGTTGGATCATGTAGCCACACAGATTGGTGTATCTGTATTTAAAGCTTAGTCCTGTCAAGCTTTGCTCCAGTTTTTTTCCTGCTTAATCTGCTTTCCCAGGAAACCAAGTGATTTGTTTCCTAGGGTATAAACTTGAACTCATTCACGTTTCAAATGAAATGTGCTTTCAAATGGAATCTTTTCTCTATGATTACATAAACAATAACCAGTACTGTTCTGTCATGCACCGTCAATGATTTAACATTTTATTTGGTTTGGAACTAGTGTTCAAAGACCCAGTAACAAGAGGAGAATAACAAAAAACAATATGGTGGCTCTTCTCATTTCCACAGCACTTAAATTGTGATTTATCTTCTTCTCTCCTTCTTCAAAACTCAAAGTACATCACCAGGGCTGTGACATACGCCTCACTATGCTCCTTTTTATATCATAGGAAAAACCTGCACATGTTCCCAGGCAGCTGTGTGATTTTACAATTGGAAAATATACACCTGAAAATACACCAAAATGTTAACAATGAGTATATCTGGATTGTAGACTACTAGATTTTTATTTTGTGAGTGTGATAGGGTCCTGTAGTTTCAAAAATTTCTACAATTATTCACAATTACTTCCAATTACAGAAAAAATACATTTAAAAAAGCCTCTATAATTGTATTCAAGTAGGTAAAAATAATGTAAAGAAATGGATGAACAAAAACATGGTCCTGAGAAAAAATCACAGAACATTAAGAATGCCTTGAATTGAGACAAAAATTTAATCTTTTTTTAAAGAGCGTATTTTATACTTATGTAGAAATTAAAATTTATTAAACAAATTTGTTTAATCTTCTAGCATCAAAAATAGATATCTCCTTTAAATTTGACCTCAGAAAGAACTCATATCCCCTTCCCAGAAAGGGAGAGGATGAACGTCTGCTATTGTCCTGGTATCTATGGTAGATTTTGGTCTTAGGCTTCAAACATGAAGATGCTTGGTTAACAAAACCATGAGCCCAGGCCTCAGGTCTATCAGAAAAATCTACTTGTGCAATGCAGGAGCAGTATCTGAGTTCATGATCTGAACACCTCTTGGGTGGCAGTTCACATGTTATCTTTGCCAGGACGCACTCAGACAAATAAAGCCCATGCTGGTTGCAGATGGCAAACTCCAGGAGGAAAGAGACTGTGGCTGACTCAATGTCTTACCTCCCACGCAACCACAATGCCTGGAACAGAGTATGTGCTAACAGTGCATGAATGAATGTTAAAGTGAACTGGATGATGTATGGTTTACAGGTGACAGTAAAATAATAAGTTTCTAGGCAAAAAGACTGAGGAGAAAAATGGTAACAGTTCCACGGGAGAGATCTCCAAGGTCCCCCCAACAGGAAGAACTAATTCACTAGTCTTTTGGTTGTCTCATGTAATTCTAAATTAAAAAAAAAATTATTAAGTTCTTCCAGGTTTATTATATATTGATATTTGAACCACACAGATATTATCTGTTTTAGTTAAGATTCTGGTACCCATACTCAAAATTTAAACAAATTTTCTGGAAAGTAATGTGTTAGTATGTATGAAAAGTCTTTAAAATGTTCATATTATTTATGTAATGTCAATTTCTAGGAATATTCATAAATAAGTCATCTGAAATATGACTAAGGATTCATTAACAAAGGTATTTATTACAGAATGATCCATAATAATTGTGACTAAAAGAGTTAACAGCAGGCCTGAGACTATTATCCTTAGAAAGGCCTGCTGGCCAGGTTAGTTTTTGGTTGGCATCTAGGAACTTGGTTGGTAAGCAATTCCTTACCCTGTTAAAAACTTTCCCTAAATGATAACAGTAGAGCTCACTCTGCCTAGACTGTGCAAACAATTGGGTTTCTACGAACAACTGGGTCTCAATTTGCCTGAGTGGCTATGACAAACACCACACAATGGGTTGGCTTAGGCAATGGGAATTTATTGGCTCATGGTTTTGAGGCTAGAGAAGTCCAAAATCAAGATAATGGCAAGGCTTGCTTTCTCCTTGAAGACTGCAGCATTCTGCTGCTAGCTCCTGACAACCCTTGAGCTTCCTAGCATTCTATTTCTTCCTCCCATCACATGGTCATTGCCTCTCCTTTCTGGCTTTTCCAGTTCCCACTGAACTGCAGCTTCTCTTTCTCTGTGGCCTTCTCTCCTGTTTCTCTTTATAAGGCCTCCAGTAATTTGGATGAAAACCCACTCTCATATAGTTAAGAGGTCCTGCTTATAATGGATTCACACTCACAGGAATGTGGATTAACATTAAGAATATATATAAATTGGGGTATATAATTCAGTCTGTCACAACCTGCTTTGCTTCCGGGAGTCTGGAGTCTTGGTATGTGCTAGGCAGAGGGTGCCTACAAGACTACTCCCAGTAGAAACCCTGGACACTGTCTCTAATAAGCTTCCCTGATATAGAACACTTTACATGTGTCATCACCACTCATTGCTAGAGGAAGTAAACATGGCCTGTGACTCCACTGGGAGATGACTCTTGGAATCCAGACTCATGCACCTCACCTTACGCATCTTTTCCTTTGCTGATTTTACTTAGAATTCTTTCACTGTAATATGTTTCAGCAGTGAGTACAAGCGTGGTTAGTGCTTCTAGCAAATCACTGAACTTAGGAGTGGTCTTAAAAACCCTTGGTACAATTATAAAATGGAAAAAACATAATTTTCCCATAATTGGTTAAGTAAATTATAGTCCACCCATGGAATGGATCATTTTTGCAGGAATAAAAAATGCTATTCTGTAGTGCTTTATATGTAACTATAATGTAATACAATTTAAAATGTTATATATTTTATGTTCTTAATTCTGAACAAAATATATCCATAAGCAAAAGACTAAACAAAAATTGCAAAATCATAAAAGTTAGAGCTTCTGTTCTGATTTATTTTCTGTATTCTATTCTTTTCTTTTGTTCTAAATGGGATAACCTGTGGGGTTCATGAACCCTTAAATGTCTGACTCAGACACAGCCACCTTTCTAGGAAAGTTATCCTATTTGTTCCCACCCCACCCCTCCCCACGTTTGCCATAGCAGCCATGGTTTATTTGTGAAACCAAACTTACTGCCTGGGCTTTAGGACTACATTAAGAAACAAAAACACAAACAAAAAACATGTGAACTGGACACGAGGAATTAGGCAACCTGTATGTAGTTTGGCTCAAACTCTGCCAGTTTGGTCTCTATACTACATGAAAACAAATCTGACACAACCAAATCTCTTCTTTTAACAGTTTATATGCTAAGTGAACGAACAGAGGCAGGTCATGTTAGCTGAGAGGTTAAGTAACTATTCTAGTTATCTCTGAAGCTGGTTGATGTCCTCGGTGTTGGGAAACATGGAGCCTGCAATGACTGTGGATAAAAGGATGATTTTCCCTGATGTCTTCACATATATGCCCCATCACAAAAAGAAACTCATACATACAACTTCCTCTCAATTATAAAGAGGAATTTTAGGGCGGCTGCCGTGGCTCAGCAGGCAGAGCTACGACCTGCCGTGCTGGAGGTCTGGAGTTCGATCCCTGGTGCCTCCTGCCCATATGCAAATTAAAATAAATAAAGAGGAATTATAAAACCTGAATTTCAATTTTCAACTATAAAACCTGAATTTCAGTTTTGCAAAATTGTTACAAGGAAGATATGTTTGTGTGTGTGTGTGTGTTTTGTTTTGTAATATGAAAGGATGCTTAAACTTCAGAAAACAAAGACTATCTACAAAATGAATAGTTACAAATCTTTGGTATTTTATTTATTCATGGGTTACACATGAGCTAGAATTATGGTGCAAATTCTGTAATGAGTTGATCTTTTTAGAAAACAAAGCCAAGAATCTAATCCCCTAGGAAAGGTTGTTAATTTTTAGTTATTTCCATCTGTCTTTGGTGATTGGCTTGTCAGAAGATTGAACTTCACTAATGTATCATTATCTTTACTAAAAACTCATTAAAGCAACACATTCAAAAGAAGAAAAAAGATTCTGGTGTTCAAAGTGGCAATAAAACAAAAGAAAATTCCAAGAAAAAAAAATTAGCCCTGTTTATTTCTATATGCTTATTCCAAATGTTTCACTCTTCTTTTTTACTCTCCTAGTCATTGCCAGGACTCTTCAACTTGCAAGTTGGAGACCATACATAATTGGTAGGGTCCTAACTGAATTTCATGCAGAAAATTATGGAGAATTAAATTAAAAATTCATGTAAGTGCTAAGAAGTTCACAGAACCTAAGTCTATAAAGCTATAGCAAATGTCACATAAATGCAGCGAACAGGATTAGTGAAATGAATATAGGCAAGAACTTTCCATTATTATGATCAATATTTACAACTATTGGGTTTCAAGATTAAACAATTCCTACTTGTCCTTTTTAGTCCTTTCAATCATCATCAAAAGAAAGCAAAGATGAAACTGAAATCAAAGTTGTTACTTATTATATTTACAATTAAAAGACTAAATCCTGAGAGGATGATAAAAAGCCTGCATATTAATCCTTTAGAAATTATCTCTGAGGCTCAGTCAGCCATGTGGACCCTGTTTCCATTATTACCAATAATTTAAAATCATTGTATTAATAAAATATTTCACAGATGCTCTGTCTTTTCCCTCCTACACACCAATAGATCAAACTGAAAAAATTTGGTTCTATTGAGAATCAAAATATGCATTATTTTAATGAGAATTTGAAGATTAACAGGACTTAATTAAGCTCATCTCTCAATCTTCTTTACTAATTGCACTAATTACTACATCCATACATGAACTTCATCCCAGGTAAGCTGCTCTACTTGCCTTAAACTAAAAGAGCACTGAGGTATGTGATGATATGCACCTAATCTACAGCTTCCCAAATCACACCCAATATCACAGCCAAGCTCAAACAACACCTTTTCTCTACACTAATAAACAGATGTTGGAATTCAAAGTCATGGGACTAGTGAGATTACAAAGATAACCCTAAAACCACCCTAAATTATTAAAAAATTAAATAGCTTGCAAAATTTTATCTGTTTAATATTAAGAAAAATATGCTTTGCAATCAGCACATTGATGATGTGTATGGACTTAGAGGCTGGCAACAACTCAACTAATTCACTGTGACAGAACAGAACCCATTGCCTTGTTTTATGGGTTACTTTTTCTTATGTTTTAACTCAGCCACATGACTATAAATTAGTTGATTTCTAAATTTTATTTTTATCCTTATCAACTTAGAACAGCCTTTGTATGATCAGTGTATTGGTTTCCCAGGGCTGCTATAACAAAGTACCTAGGCTGGCTGGCTTAAGTAATGAGAATTTATTATCTCACAGAAGGGCCGGGCTTTCTCTGATATCTATAGCATGCTGGTGGTGGCTTGCTGGAAAGCCATAACTCAATCTCCACCTCTATCACACGTCAACATGTGTCTTCTTTCTCCTCTTCTGGCTTCTACTGATTGAATGCCTCCAAATTTCCTCTTCTTATAAGAACGTCATTTATATTGAATTAAGTCCCACCCTGATTCAGTTTGGCCTTAACTTCAAAGATCCTATTTACAAATGAGTTCACACCCATGGGAACAGGGGTTAGGACTTCAATATGTCTTTGTGGGGGACATGATTCAATCTACTCTCTCTCTCTATATATATATATAAAGAGAGTATAATTAATATATTATATATTATAAAGAATTGGTTCATGGTACCATGAGAGTAGGCAAGTCTAAATTTTGTAGGACAAGCCACAAGCTGGAGACTCCCATAAGGATGTTGGTCTAGTCCTTAGTCGGAATTCCCCCAGAGAAGCTGATTGGTTGGATATTCTGGCAAGGGCCAATGTTGAAGTTGAGACAGAAATTCTTCTTCTGATCTCTGAAACCCTCAGTTCAGCTTTTAAGATCTCCAACTGATCAGCTGAGGAGATGACCCATATTGCTGAGGGCAATCTCCTTTGTTGGTCAAAGATTCAATCAACTGACTATAGATGCTCACCATAACAAGCAGCACAGTGCTTGACCAAACAACTGGAAACAACAACCTATCCAAGTTGACACGTGAAATTAAGCACCACAGCTATACAAAAAAGTTTTTTTAAACAAAACTATAATCAACTCCTCTTTGCTTTCAAAATTCAGATATTTTTATTTTCCCTATGTATACTTATGCTGAAGATCTTTATCCCTGTATAAAATGAAAGGAAAGAAGGTATGACAATACCTCTGTCTCCATATGAATGAATCATTTATTTAAATATGATTAAGCATATTGACATTTAAGCAGTTACTGGATTTTGGTTGATATTAATATGCCATTATTAATTTTCACATGAGATAATGATTATTTTAGTTGTGCTTTAAAATTCATGGATGTAATGATGATATAATATCCAGAAATTTGTTTCAAATAATCCAACCTGAGAAGGGAATTGGGTGATCACATGGATGAAACTATACTGGTACACTGGCCATGAGGTGGTAAATCATTCAAGGTAGTGATGGGTACATGTTAAGTTTATTACTCTACTCTCCTTACTTCTGTATACAATAACTTCTCCATAATAAAATATTTTTTATTTACTTATTCCAAAACACAAACTTTTCCAATTCTAAGATAACTTTTAATTAAAAAGCTATTCATCAGGAAAAGACAGAAGACCTCAGACCAAAACATAAATAACAATACTTCTCTATTTAACAAAGTGGGATTTTAAAACAAAAGAAGAACAA
Organism: Myrmecophaga tridactyla; assembly: GCA_004026745.1. NCBI lineage: Eukaryota > Metazoa > Chordata > Mammalia > Pilosa > Myrmecophagidae > Myrmecophaga > Myrmecophaga tridactyla. The sequence goes on along the minus strand of PVIY010002748.1, from coordinate 41,149 downwards.
AACTTCACAATAAGGTACAAGAAGGCCTAAATTAGCTCCTCCCTGACCAAGCACTCACAGAGTAGTTTTGTTGGAAATATTGCAAAATCATAGGCCATAATGATTCTTACTAGGAATAGAAAAGCATTAGAAATTTGTGTGCTGGTTCATTATCTTTCTTCTCCACTAGAATATAAGCTCTACAAGGTCAACAACTTCATTACATTTGACTTTGCCTCTCCAACAACAAGCACATAGTAGGTACAAAATAAATATTTTTCAATGGTTCCTATATGTATAAGCTATGCCCTATCCTGCCTACTGATACAAGTCCATAAAGTTCTATAGGTATTAAACTATTAGAGTAAAAATTCATTTCAAAGATTTGTTTTAATTACAAATGCTCATCTCTGAAACTTATCAGTAACTTACATTTTCTTGCATTTGATCCACAAAATCATTGAAATGTAGATAAGGCAGGATTAGTTGCCCCATTTTAGAAAACAAAAAGCAAAAGCAGAAGTTTGAAATGTATTTACAATCTGCTGATATTTAGCACTGGTTTTTGACTCATAGTTCTTCATTCTTTCAATTGCAAAGCTATCTGTATATCCTTTTTAAATCAGGACACTTCTAATTAAGCCAGCAGTTTCACTCAATATTATTGTTTCTAGTACGTGAGAAATTAGACCAAAGCCAGAGGATGAGAGAAAATCAAGTCCAAAGGGGTTTTGAATGCCATGGAATAGAATATCACTTCAAAGTTTTAAAAGATATGTAGAGTTCTACTTTAACTTTAGATATTGAAAGCCACAAAAGAATACCTTTCCCACCCTACAATGAGAACAAGCCAGACTGTCTATAAAGCAATTTTCTTTTTTTGAGCTAATTAGAAAGCCAATGTCACAAGGCAATCCAGTGAACTGCTATACTAAAGGTGAAACTTTTCCTTCAAGGAGAGACAGAATACAAAGTGTTTCACCTTTGACAGACCATCGGAGGAAGTGATGGGCACCATAGAAGCAAACACTAGAAATTTTAATGAATCTAAAAGCCAAATGTTGGCCATCTTGTTATTATAAAATACTTAGAAGTCCAACAAACTAAGGACTTTCACTAAGTGCTGGTGAGAAATATTGGGGGCAGGGCAAGAGCCATTATGCAGGTGTCCAGGGCCTGTCTTCTTTTAGGGATAGAATAGAAGAATCCAAAGAAGCCTGTCTCCACTCCAGATACCACACAAGAACAAGACGATGGTTGGCAGCTGCTAGGAAGAAGCAAGAAACCCAATCGTATTCTCAGGCTCTACAGTGATACCAGGCAAAAGCCATCTGCTTCTGGGGGTGGGCAGGCAACTCAATTATAATCCTGATAACAAAACCAGACATGTGGATTACAAGAAAAAGGAAACTCACAGCAAGTAAGAATAAAAGGAATAAAGGAAATTCCATTATTCCAATAAAGGGATACAAAAACATGTATAGCTAATATCATACATGATGGTGAAATACTTAATGTGTTCAACCTAAGATCAAGAGCAAGACAAGGGTATCTGCAGTCACTGTCTCTATTCAGCATTGTACTAGAGTTCCTTATCAATGTAGTAAGACAAGAAATAAAAACATAATTTAGAAAGAAAAAAGTAAAGCCACCCTTATTCATAGATGACATAGCTATGTATGTAAGAGATCCTCATGGACCCAAAAGAAAACTAGTAGAACTATTGAATTTAGCAAAGTCAATTATACAAAGTCAATTTTAAAATAATTGTATTCTATATAGCAATGAGAAAATAAGAAAATAAAGAAGTGAAATCAATACTGTTTGAGTAAAGCTTTAAAAATCAAATACTTGGGAATGAATTTTATGAATGGTATGGAAGAACTCTACACTCAAAATATACAATATTGCTGAGAGACAAAATAACAACTAAATAAATAAAGCAATAAACTATATGTCCATGGATTGGAAGACTTAATATTGAGATTTCTAGTTTCCCTCAATTGATGTATAGATTCAAAACAATCCCAATTAAAATCACAGCAGGATTTATTTTTCTGAAAATTGATAAGGCAGCTTAAAATTTGGTAAGGCAAAGGAATAAGGATAGCTAAAAAAATTCTAGAAAAAGAATTTTAAAAAGTGTATACACCACATGATTTCAAAATGTTAAGATTTGCTATAAAGCTATAAGATACTGTAGTAATTGGCAAAATGATAGATAAATAGACCAATGAAACAGAATAAAGTCCTAAAATTAGACTGCACAAATATGATGAAGATTTTTAACAAGGGTACCAAAGCAATTAACAAATGGTGCGACCTTACACCATGCACAAAAAAATCCATTTGAGATGGATCATAGATTGAAATATAAAAGCTAAAACAAGTCCATCAGGAAAGAAATACAGAAGATCTTTACATACTTGGAACAGATAAAGATTCTTAGAGAAGACACAGAAAACACAACCTATAAAATAAAAATATGTTAAGTTGGACTTCATAAAAAATAGACCCTTCTGCTCATAAGAAAATGCAAGAGAGAAAAAGGCAAGTTAAAAGATGGGAATAAATGTTTAAAACACACACATCTGTCAAAGAATATATCCAAAATATGTAAAGACTCATGCAACTCAATGGCAAAAACAAATCATCAATTTTTTTAAAGACACAGACACAAAAGAAGATATGCAAACGAATATATGTACATGAAAAAATCGTTCACCATCAATAGCCATCAGAAAAATTCAAATTAGAACCCAATGAAACCTCCCACTGAAATGGCAAAAATGAAAGAGACTGAGAACATCAAATGTTGGAGACGTTGTGGAGAAATGTGTTGGAGAAATGGACAGCAAATGGAGCATCTATGCATAGCTAATGGGAGTGTAAAATGGTACCATCATTTTGGAAAACTCTTCTTCTTAAATAAACATTCATCTATGATATGATCCATCAATTCAATATTCATGTATTTATCCAAAAAAAATGAAAACATATGCCCATGCAAATACCTTCACATAAATACAAATAGAAGACTTATTCATTATTGCTAAAAACTTGATGCAACCTGTTTTCTTGCTTGAAAATCTTTTAAATTTATTTTGTTTACTCTTTTCCTTCTTCATTATTAGAATCTTAACCATATTTTCCACCTATTTTTGTTTGACAATTTCCTCTTAGTTAACATTCTCAGTTTTCTTAAATAAATTAGCCTTTTTGTCCAAGTGTTTTTTTTTTTCATTTTCAAGCCAATCTTTGATACAAGGGTAATTTTAATGGATCCAATTAAATATTAAAGTTTTTAACCACCATATAAAATCCTTGATACATCCTTTAAAAAACATGTTCTTATTTCCGCCAAGGTTCATATGTTAGCCTAACTCTGGCAATTCAAAATAACAGAAAAATATTTTAAAAATACAACTAAAAATAATAAAATAAAACTCTAATTCTAATTAGCTATTTTACTTATTCTTTCTCTATATATCAATGCATTCATTCTAATGGAAATTGTTTTTAGACTATCTGTGGCATTAAATCATACACAAAGTCTTTGTCTGTTTTTAATTATATATTATTTCAAAAATACTAAAAATTGGAAAAAATGTATAAATGTCATTTTGTAAACTCATACTTTCTACAGACTAATTTGGTAAAACACTTTCATTGGCATGCAATTAGGAGCACAGGAAAAGAAAAAGCTATAACTTTGGAATTATCCTTATTTCCTTGCTTATTTCTATGCTTAAAAAGTGTTATACTATATACTTGTAAATTACTGTGGTTATGAATTATTAATTCTAATTTTTAAATTTTATTCCATAGAAACTTCCATAAGTATAAAAAAGTCAGAAAATTGCCATTTAAAGAAGGCAAATTAAGAAATAAGATCTTTCTTTTGTGTTCTAAAACCTAGTTCAAAGTAACTATAAGTAAATTAAACAAGCAATATTAAAATTTTGGCTATTCTATGGACAAAATTAAATACTCAGAGTGTATACCCAAGAAAAAATATTCAGGCAGGCAGTGAATAGAGGAAAAAAAAACCTTAAATAAATGCTCTCATAGAGATTTGCTTTTCAGAACTGATTCAAATAATTAGTATAACATTTATTCAATTGCATTTTGAAGAAGTGCCAAGCCCCAGTAAATCTTCAAGTCAAAAAACCTTGCTTTCTATATTTTTAAGCAAAATAGTTGTAGTGTAGTTTGCCTGCATAGTTTCACTACCTCATGTTTAAAAGATTCATATATATGAAATTCTTGAAAGGAACATCATATATATCCACTGTATTTCCCAGTAGCTTAGCACAAACTGACAAAAATGAGGAGTCATAAAAAAAGGAAATCCATTTTCATACCTGTTCATGAGTAATTGAATAAATTCTTTGAATAGTTGCTATAAATTAATGCCTACTTAAAAGCTGTGAAATATTTTACCTCTTGCAAAGCAACCAAGAATGACAAGAGTCCTTATTCTCCCCTTCAGTGAAGATGGGATATTGTGATTGCAAGTTATTGCTTTCATCTATCTAAACTATAACCCATATCATGGACTGCACAGGAAAATTTGGAGCTCCTTCAAAGCTCTGCCATCCAAAGAAAACAGATACTCATTGGTGTAAAACACATTTCAGAACACTAGTATATTGTTCCAGGATATTAAATTAGAAGAATAACTGGCTTTGGTTTCCCTATGAATAGGACACAGTAATGAACAGTTCACCTTAGATTTAGAAAAGATTCAGAAATATATTTAGGATGGAAATATGTCTACTGGTCCACAAAATTTGTATTATCCTTTCTCACATGTATTAGAAAGAAAAAGCATATCACTTCTTTTTCTATATCAGGAATAATAAATGTGGTTTGAACCTATTAGAACTCACACACTACATAGCAGCTGCCCTAGAATGGTTTATGTTCTAAGACATTTATAGTCAATAAGAATCAACAGATTGCATTTGAGCTGTGCCCCGACCTCTGTGCCCTGAACCCCACACCCTGACACCCACAACCCACATACTCCACACATCTACCGGCAACCTGTCCATGTACCAACCCTAGCACATCTGCTCAGCACCCCTATCCATCTCCTGCCACACCCTATCTCTGTATCCACCACACCATAACCTGCTCCTGTGCTCTAAGGCTTGCCTGAGCTGTAGCTCACCCCCACTGTCCCTACAATGTACTTTCACGATGCTACAACCTGCAATCCATACTCACAGGCACCAGAGTAGCATCCCCAACCCTGCAAATACCTGCATCGCAACCCTCACTGCATTGTTGTGCCCCATCCCACACCCCACATCCACTCCACACCTATTCTGTAAATACAAATCATTAGACTACGAAGGAATCAACTTCCAAAATAACCCTATCAAGATATTACATGCCATGAAGACAACAGAAGATCACTAACCATATGGAAATGCAAATAGACACAGCCCAGTCTAATGACCAAATTAAAACACTGGAAGAAACATAGACTTTGGAACAATTAATCAAAGATGTTCATATAACTCTACTAAATAAAATTAGTGGGATGGCTAATGACATAAAAGAAACCAAAAAAACACTAGAACAGCATTAAGAGGAATTTGAAAAAATAAATAGAAAAATAGGAGATATCATAGAAATTAAAGATACTGTAGACCAAATAAAAAATATACTACAGACACACAACAGCAGATTTGAAGAGGCAGAAGAAAGAATAAGTGAACTAGAGGACAAGATAACTGAGTTTGAATACACAAAAGAGCAAATGACAAAAAAGATGGAAAAATTTGAATTGCATCTCAGGGAAATGATGGACAAAACAAAGAACATAAAAATAAGAATCATCAGTGTCCCGAAGGAGAACAGAAGAGTAAAGGGCTAGGAATATTAGTGGAAAAGCAGAAAATCCTGAAAGTAGCAAGAGAAAAACAATCTACTATATATAAGGGAAACCACATAATACTGAGTTTGGACTACTCAACTGGTACTATGGAAGTGAGAAGGTAGTGGTATGATCCCAAAAGAGAAAGACTTCCAGTCAAGAATTTTGTACCCAGTCAAACTGTCCTTCAAAACCCAGGAAGAGATTAAAATTTTCACAGACAAAGGCTGAGAGAATATGTCAACAAGAAACTGGCTCTACTAGAAATACTTAAGGGAGTTCTGCTGACTGAAAAAAAAAACACAGGAGAGGTAGGCCTGGAGGAGGGCACAGAATTGAAGAGTACCAATAAGGGTAACTTAAAGGATAGAAAGAAAAAGGGAAAAGAATATATAGATCTGGCAAATAAAATCCAAAGGATAAGATAGTTGATTCAAGAAATGCCTTTACATTAATAAATTTGAATGTTAATGGAATAAACTTATTAATTAAAAGATACAAATTGGCAGAATGGATTAAGAAATATAATCCAGCTATATGCTGCTTACAAGGGACTCATCTTAGACACAAGGATACAAATAAATTGAAGGTGAAAGGATGGAAAAAGATGTTGCATGCAAGCTGTAACCAAAAGAAAGCAGGAGTAGCTATACTAATATCAGACAAAAGAGTCTTTAAATGTAAAGACATCATAAGAGACAAAGAAGGAAACTATGTATTAGTAAAAGGGACAATTAACCAAGAACAAATAACATTCATAAATATCTATGCTCCCAATCAAGGAGCTCCAAAGTACATGAGACAGACACTGGCAAAACTAAAGGACGTGAAAGACATTTCAACAATAAAGGAGACTTCAATACACCACTCTCCTCTATAGACAGAAAAAACAGGCAGAGGATCAACAAGGAATTAGAGCACTTAATCTGATAAATGATTTAGATCTAACAGAGATATATAAGTCATTACACCCCAAAACATCAGGATATACATTCTTCTCTAGTGCTCATGGAACATCCTCCAGGATAGATCATATGCTGGGGCACAAAACAAGTCTTTATAAATTTAAAAACATTGAAATTATTCACAACACTTTCTCTGACCACAATGGAATGAAGCTGGATATCAAAACTGCCAATGAAAGAGAACTTTCACAAATATATCAAGAGCAAATAACACACTCTTAAACAATGAATGGGTCAAAGAAGAAATTGCTAGCAAAATCAGTAGCTATCTGGAGACTAGTGAAAATGAGAATACAACATATCAGAACTTATGGGATATGGCAAAGGCTGTGCTGAAAGGAAAATGTATTGCTCTAAATGCCTATATTAAAAAACAAGAAAGAGCATAAATAGAGGGATTGACAGCTCACCTGGAGGAATTGAGAAAGAACAGCAAACTAACCCCAAAGCAACAGAAAAAGAGAAATAACAAAGATTAAAGCAGAGTTACTGAATGGGAGAAAAAGAACAATAGAAATAATCAATAAAACCAAAAGTTGGTTCTTTGAGAAAATCAATGAAATCAATAAGCCACTAGCAAGACTGACAAAGGAAAAAAAGAGAGAGGATGCAAATAAACAAAAACAGAAATGAGAGGGGGGGTCATTATAATACACTCTTAAGAAATAAAAAAAAAACATAGAGGATAGTATGACCACTATATGCCAACAAATTAGACAACTTACATAAAATGAACAAATTCCTGGAAACACACAAACAGGCTACACCGACTTAAGAAAAAATAGAAGATCTCAACAAACCAATCACAAGTAAAGAGATTCAATCAGTCATCAAAAATCTTCCTACAAAGAAAAGCCCAGGCCAGATGGCTTCACAGGGGAATTTTATCAAACATTCCAAAAAGAACTAATACCAATCCTGCTCAAACTTTTCCAAAAATTTGAGGAAAAAAGGAACACTACCTAACTCATTTTTTTTATGGAGCTAACATCACATTAATACCAGAACCAGGTAAAGATGCTACAAGAAAGGAAAACTACAGACCAATCTCCCTAATGAACACAGATGCAAAAATTTTCAACAAAATATCAGCAAATAGAACTCAACAGCACATTAAAAGAATTATACGGGCAGTGTGACAGTGGCTCAGTGGTAGAATTCTCGCATGTCATGTGGGAGACCCGGGTTCAATTTCCAGTGCCTGCCCATGCCCCCCCCCCAAAAAAAAGAATTATGCACAATGACCAAGTGGGGTTTATGCCAGGAATGCAAGGATGGTTCAACACAAGAAAATCAATTAATGTAATACGGCACATTAACAAATCGAAAGGGAAAAATCATACGATCATCTCAATTGAGGTGAAAAAGGATTTGACAAAATTCAACATCCTTTTCTGATAAAAACTCTTCAAAAGGTAGGACTCAAAGGTAACTTCCTTAATATGATAAAGAGCATATATGAGAAAAACCGTTGCCACTATCATACTCAATGGAGTGAAACTGAAAGCTTTCCCCCTAAGATTGACAATGAGACAAGGATGCCTTCTGTCACCACTATTATTCAACATTGTACTAGAAGTTCTAGCTAGAGCAATCAGGTAGGACAAAGAAATAAAAGGCATCCAAACTGGAAAGGAAGTAAAACTTTCATTATTTGCAGACAACATGACAGTATAGTTGGAAAATCCTGAGAAATCTACAACAAAGTCACTTGAGCTAATAAATTCAACAAGGTGGCAGGTTATAAAATTAATGTGCAAAAATCACTAATGTTTCTATAGACAAGCAATGACCTAACTGATTAATCAATTTAGGAAAAAAATCCATTCAAAATGTCAATCTTTTGATTCAAATATCTAGAAATGAACTTAACTAAGGATGTAAAAGAAAACTACATAATACTGCTAAAAGAGATTTTTAAAAATACTAAATGGGTGGAAAGACATCCCATGCTTATGCATAGGAAGTTTAAATGTAGTTAAGATGTCAGTTCTACCCAAATTGATCTACAGATTCAATGTAGTACCAATGAAAATTCCAACAACCTAATTGTTGGAAAAGCTAGTTACCAAATTCATCTGGAAGGAAAAGTGACCTCAAATAGCTGAAAGCATCCTAAAAAAAGAATGATATGGAGCATTAACACTCCCCAATTTTAAAACTTATTATAAAGCCACAATGGTCAAAACAAGATGGTATTAGCACAAAGCTAGTATTGACCAATGGACTCAAATTGAGAGTGCAGTAATAGACTACCAAATCTATGGTAGCCTGATCTTTGACAAGGCCTCCAAATCCACTGAACTGGGACAAAATAGTCTTTTCAATAAACGGGCATGGGAGAACTGGATATCAATAGCCAGAAGAATGAAAGAGGACCCTTACCTTACACCCTAGACAAAAATTAATTCAAATTGGATCAAACACCTAAATATAAGAACCAGTACCATAAAGCTCCTAGAAGAAAATACAGGAAAACATCTTCAAGACCTAGTAATAGGAGGTAGCTTCCTAAACTTTACAACCAAGGCACAAGCAACAAAAGAAAAATTAAAAGATAAATGGGAACTCCTTAAAATCAAATGGTTTTGCACCTCAAAAGGCTTTGTCAAAAAGGTGAAGGAATAGGCAGCCAACTCAATGGGAAAAAATACCTAGCAACCACATATCAGACAAAAGTTTGATATTCTTTATAATAAAGAAATCATACAACTCAGCAATAAAAGAACAACACAATTATAAAGTGGGCTTAAGATATGAATAGGCATTTTCCTGAAGAGCAAATACAGATGGCTCAAAAGCACATGAAGAGATGCTCATTTTCATTAGCTATAAGGAAATTTCGCCAGCATGCAACAACAGAGATGAGCTTTATAAATGTAATGTTGAGCAATAAAAACAAAGGTATTTTGATAAATTAACTAAAAAATGATAAAACTAGCTTTATATTTTAATACTGTTGGCAAATTATTATTTCTTAATTACTGAGTATATGAATTTTCAGAAACATCCTTGTTAATGTACCCAAATTAAGAACCAGAACATTTCCAGCACCCCAGAAGCCCCTCTGATGCTCACTTTTAATCACTACCACCCAATGGTGAAACCACGTGAGACAGTTGTCCATTTTTGCCATTTTTTATAAAGATAATTAAAATTTTTCTAGCAACATGTGTTGAAAAATTCCTCCTTTCTAGGTTCATGAGTAATGTCACCTCTGCAATATATCTAATATTCATATAGATGTACAATAAACTTCCATCCCCAGCCTGGCCCAATGATTATCTTCCCATAGGCCTTGCAATATGAACATTACACTCCATTGCTAGAACTAACACCAGAGCTCCCTCTGCCCACCCATCTCGCCCCTGGAAGTTTGTGTCCCATGGTCCTTCCAATGTCAACATCAGGTGCTCCAAACCTTCCACACACAGCAGCATCCCCACCCCTTTTGCATGCCAGCATGCTTGTGTACCCTGGAAGAGGCATGTTGGCAACCTTATTTGCCCCATGACTGTGGACTGGCTCTGGTCCAAGTGGAAACAACAAACTTCTCTGCCATCAAGTGGGTTTCAGCTACCTTCTCCAAGGAGATATGAATCCCAGCCTTAGGGACGTGGACCCCTTTCCAAGTTTCTCCATTCTGGCTACTCTCCATCAGCCCTAGAGTATACTAAAGAGTTCTCTTCTATCTTATAGAGTAACTCTTCTATCATATCTTAATAATTCTTAGCATAGTTCCCCTGTTTAAATCACTGTGTGGTTTCTGTCTCCTGACTGGAACTAAACTAGTATAATTTTTTGTATTTCTCTGATATACGAATTTTTTTTGCATTCTTTGAAATATAAGATTAGAGTTATTTCTTCCTTTAATGTTTGGAATTTGCCAGTGAAGCCATCTGCCCTGGTATTTTTGTGTGGAAATATTTTTTGGAAAGGGGTAGAGTATTAGCATTCTGTAGAGAAACAGAATCAACAGGAGACATAGATATGTAAATATTAAGAGATTTATTATATCAATGGGCTCATGTGACCATGGCAATTGGAAAGTAAAATTCTGCAGGTCACAAGTTAGAAACTCCAAAAGGTGATGATTCTTTCCCCAGAAGAAGTTAGCTATCTCAAGTAGAGATAGAAATTCTTTCTGATTCCTGAAATTCTCAGTTCTTCCTTTAAGGCAAGGATGAGGAGACACCTCTTAATTCTAACAGCTATCTCCTCTGTTGATTATAGATGTAATCAGCTATAGATACGATCTACTGACTAATGATTTAAATCCATGACCTGCCTTCACATAACAATCAGTCTACTATTTGCTGGACGAGGCAACTGGACATCATAACCTAGCTGATTTGATACATGAAATTAACCATCCCAGTTGGTTTCTTAAGCAGTTATAAAAATCCTCAGGTTTTCTGTTTCTTGTTTACTAAGTTTGGGTAGGTTATATTTTCCTTTAACTCAAACTAAGTCACAACTTGAGGTTTCCTGAACAAACTAGCCTAAAGAACGCAAATCTGCACAAGACCCTGTAGTTGACTAGAATTTTTCTGTTCGGCAAACAGCAGCCTTCTCTTCATAGTTCCTCTGGTTGGTAGGACGAGGGGTATATTTCATTCTAGTTTGCTCTTACTCTGCTTAATGTGTGGAGGGTCTTTTATAAAACTCTCCAAAACAGGCTGCTCTGGAGCTTTGACTTCTTTCCTTCTCATCCCACAGACTTGCTTTTCCCCACGCATCCCGTATCAACAGAAGCCTTCATGGCATAACCAGGTTTGGTGCTCCTATATTCTGCTCATCACTCTGATTATAGATGGTCAATCAAAATTTTGTCTGGAGAGGTCCCCACTGTCTTTTCATTTCTTTGAGGATTTTTAAGATAATATATATTTTTAAAGGCTTATCTAACATACCTCATTATTTCAAAAGGGATGATTTATCCAAGTAAATCCACTGTTGTCTGAAATAAATACCTCATTAGAACTGTCAAACAATTAAAGTCCTCTGACTTAATCCATTTCATTTACCCACAAACTTAGCAAAGTGCTAATTCCCCTATCCCTAATTCTTTAGCAACATAGTAACAATTTTAGAGTCTTATATAAGTATTTATCTGTCAGTAAAATAGATACCTAAGCAACATTGGACTATATTTATATCTCTTGAGACAATAAATACTGGCAGTTCTTCAAAAAAAAAAAAACATTTTACCAAATTTAAAGAAAACACAAATTTAAACACAGTACTTAAAAGGGAAATCAATATGGCTCAATTGTGTGAGCACAATGTTAGTGTTTTTTAAAGAATATTTAGTGTTGTTTCACAAAAACCTTGTTTATTTCTTAAAAATAGATTGTAAAATAAAATTATCAGTTAATCATCCTCTAAACAAAAGAAACTATACCATATAAAAGTGTTATTTTTTATTTTGTATCTTACAAATAACTTTTGAGAAAGTTATGAAACTATCATTTAACATAAAACCACAAATAGAGAATAGTTAATGTGATCCAGTTAAATATTAATATGTAAACTGTATCTCCTTCGGGGGGATTACTTCTTATCATTTTGGTTTATTTCCTTAAAATATAATCACAAGAATTGAAAATAGGTACTCAAACATATACATGTACACACATGTTCACAGAAGTATTATTCAAACTAGCCAAACATTAGAAACAGCTCAAATATCTAACAATGAATGAATGGATAAACAAAGTGTATATATACACAGTGGAATATTATTCAGCCATAGAAAAGGAATGACGTACTGATATATACTAAAACCTGGATAAACCTTGAAAACAATTGAAATAAGCCAGGCACACAAGGACAAATAGGTATGATTCCATCTAGAAGAAATATATAGAATAGGTAAATTCATGGAAACAGAAAGCAAATTGGTAGTTTCTAGGTTGCCAAGGACTGGAGAAAGAGGGGAATGGGGAGCAATGGCTAAATTTGTACAGGGCTTCCTTTGGAGTGATGAAAATGTTTTGGAAAATTTTGTGGCAGTTTCACAACATTGTGAATAAACTAATGCCACCAAAGTGTTTATTTTAAAGTAAATTAGGTTTGTGAATTTCACCTCAATTAAAATAAAATGTAAAAAAGCTATACCTTCTGATGTTTAAGTTGTAGAGAAAAGTATAGTATTTGCCTCCTTTTCTTCTTAGAAATAATCCAAACCAATAATATAACAATGAAAACTCAGAAATGCAAATTCATCATATAAAACCAGGAGAAATCTATAAACCTAAAGCACTGTATATGAGCAAGTGTTTCTAAAAACAAATGAAAGTTAAATGGCAGTGGAACAAGAGGAAGGTTAAGATGTGCACAACTACAGATAAGTCCAAGCAAGCACCAAAACTCTCTGAAATAAGGAGGCATAGCCTAAGGAGCAAATCCATTTGAAGAAATGGAGCTCAGGTACTCATGTTCACAGCCCGAGTGTCCCTAGACCACAGTTTTACAGTCTCAAGAAGTTGGGAAGGCAGAGATGAATAAAGAATCACCTAGATGACTCACATTTTTAGCAATCTGCCTTCACTTGAAGCAAGGGTAAGGTGAGAGACTCAGTCATGGGAGCTGTCCTACAGTGTGAATGTAAAATGATACAGGAGAAAGAAAGGCTAAAAAATATCATGCAAACATGAGCCTGTGTTATCGAAGATGCTCCCATTAACCTGGAACTCTTCCCTGGTGAGTCCCGTACACAGCCTTCTTGGGCAGATCAGGAAGAACTCTCCACATTCAAAGTGAGTAAAATATGAAATGAACTGGCAGGTACAAACCTACTGCAGAAACTAAGAACACAAAACCAGATGGAAACCTTAAGAAATATGTTGCCAGAAAAAAAGAGGAAAAATGTTGATACAAATGATAACAGCATTTTGACCAAATAATACTGCCTAGGAAGTTTTGGTATAAAGAAAGGAGTTAATGTCTTTATAAAAAAGGAGATATAAGAGCTGAAGAAAGAAATGACAAAACAATAGGAGGTAACACATGAACTGACAGAATGCAAGAAAAGAAATACAGAAAAAGAATAAAAGCATTTGCAGAAATGAAATCAGAGCATGTGACAATGAACATAGGATTGGTAGAAGTGGACAGCATGATCATAACAGACAAAAAGCTAAAAAAGATTGCAAAACAGTAAAGGAGAAAAGTAAAATAATGTAACAAAAATATAGTCATTGTTTAAGAAATAATTCCTGAAATAAAATGGAATTAGAATCTTCAAATGGAAAGACACACCTTTTCTCAGGGGAAATAACTACCATGGTATGATGCTCACCAAAACATATCCAGAAACATTACTAGAATTCAGAAAGAAAGAATTAGAGAAAAGAACCAGCAGGAGATAACTGCAAATAAAAGATTTATGAAAGTGTCTCACACAACCATGGGAATGCAAGAGTCCCAAATCCATAGAGGAGGCTACAAGGCTGGTAACTCCAATGAAGGGTCTCAATAAACTCCATAGGAGAGGCTTGCTGGCTGAAGAAGTGAAAACTCTTTCTTTTCCCTTAAAAGTCTCCAACTGACCAAACAAAACCCAACTGACTGAATTATCTTGTTTGTCAGACACATGTCCTTAGCTAATCAAACATGTAATCAGCCACAGATGCAATCAACTGAGCAATGATTTAATAAACCAACCTTCTCATGAAATAGCCTTGCAGTAATAGTTAAGCCAGTGCTTGTCTGAACAGACAACTGGGTACCATCACCTAGCCAAATTGACACCTGAACTTAACCATCACACCAGGACAAAAGAATAATCTATCTATAAAAAAGGCAAAGCTCAAAGCTGGAAGACAGTAGAGAAATGCCTTCTAAAACCTCAAGAAAAATTAATGTGACACAAGAGTTTCATCCTAGCTTAGGCAGCATAACCAATAACGGTGTAACTAACCAAAATTTGAGGGAAGAAAGCTGTTAAAAGTGTAAGTAACATCTTTTACATCCAAAGGTGTCATTCAAAGTTGATAAATCATATGAACAAAAACAACTTTATTTAAAGAACAAATGTTTACACTAAGAGAAATAAAGTATCCAATAAAATGAGTAATAGAGGAAGAACGGGGAGGTAAAAATAAAGAGAAACATCCAAATGGAGAGACGTCATCTTCTACCCATGAAATATTAATTGCAATGGGAATTGTCCTCTTTTCACAAACATTTGGAAAACTAGGCAAAATATTTATTGTTAATTAGGAAAGTGTGGTATTGGTATGAAGCTAGATAAATACCAGCGGAACAGAACAGAAAACAAAGAATCAGACCAATGCATCCATGAACATTTAATGTAGATCAAGGTAGCCCTGAAGACCATGGGGTAAAGGAGGGATACTGCAGTAAGTATTTCTGGACAATTGAGTGCCTCTATGAGGAGAAATGGAACTAGACCCTTCTGCTGGTTTGAAATTGTTATATATATACCAGAGCGGCCCTGTTTTCTTTCCTAATCCAATCTTATGGGGGCAGACCTACTGTTTAGGGTAGAAACTTTGATTGGATTATGTCCATGGAGTTGTGACACACCCAGTTGTAGGTGGGGCCTTTTGATTAGATGGAGATGTGTCTACGCCCATTCAAGGGGGGGGGTCTTAATCTACTAGAAACCTTTAAAAGGGGAAATATTTTGGAGAAACCTCAGATGCAGATGCAGACACAGACATTTGGAAATGCAGAAGCCCTAGGAGACAGAGTTGCTTCAGAGCATACAGAGACACAGACATTTGAAGATGCAACAGAGAGAACAGACATCTAGACACAGCCACTGGGAGATAAAGAGCCCAGTAGATGTTGCTATGTGCCTTCCCATGAGATGTTAAGCAAGTGAGAATCCAGAGTTGTATCCTGGAGGAGCTAAGTGTAGAGAGGAAACCATATTGGTATCAGAAGCTGGAAGCAATGGAATTGGGAAAAAGGACCAGCTGATGCCAGCCACATGCCTTCCCATGCAAGAGACATTGGCCTTTCTTTAGTCAAGGTATCTTTCTCTGGATGACTTAGTTTGGACATTTTTATGGCCTTAGAATTGTGAACTTGAAACTTAATAAATTCCCTTTTTAAAAGCCATCCCATTTCTGATATATTGCATTCCAGCAGCATTTAACAAATCATACAACCCTTATCTTATGCCTTGTGCAATAATTGGCTCCAATGAGTTTAAAAAGCTAGATATAAAATACAAAGCTATAAAATTTAGAAGACCATAATACTAAACAAAATAGAAAAAGAAATAGCAATAACCCAACCCTCCTTACTCCTGCACCCAGGCCCCCCATGGGGACAGACTACAGCTGCAGTGACTAGGCAGGAATGGGGGAGTTAGTGGACTAGAATCTGTCCCCGGGAAGTGGGAGGGTTCTGGGAGGTAGGATCAATGTGAGCCAAGGCTCCAAGCCTCCAAAGCGTGTTCCATGATCCCATCTGACTTCATTTATGAAACACACATTTTAAGATAAAATTATTGAGAATTTCAAGATGGTGACACTTAGCCTGACCCCCTTTGGGGACAGGGTCCCGTACACCCATGAGACTTGCATATGTGTTTTCTGCACATTCCTGCATGCAGGTTATGTTGTATACGTATATGCATGAGGATAGAAAAGAAAAGAACAGATCATGTCCCAACTTCCTTCTTCAAGTCCCCAAGTCATAGATCAGAGCTGAATAGAAGAGAGGTAAGAGGATTTGAAATGATTGTGCAATTAAAGTTTTAAATTGGATATCACATTGAAACTTATTTACTAAAACGGGGACTGCATGTTTACAGGCTGTTTTATAAATTAAGTATTTATAATTAAGATCACAGGCAATTAATTCTACAGCATGCTAAGCAATTTAACATAATTGTCCTTCGCTATAATCTTGATGCCAAGAACCTCCTACTCTCGGATACCACTTACTTCCTTTCCACACCCTTGTAACTGAAAAATTATACTATGTGTGGTGGCACAATTTATAAAAATCTAATAAAAGTGAACACCATCAAATGAAGTCATAAAATAGATGACAATTCAGATTTCAGAAAGGCACAGGATGAAAGGAAGCCAAGTAGATGCTTTACCTGTGTTACCTCCATTTAATTCTTTCATAATAATTCTGAAAGGCAGACACAAAAACCTCTATTCCTACAAAAAACACTGGGTTCAGGCAGAGTAAGTATCTTAACCAAGGTCATTCAATTAGTAAGTGAATAATGTCGTTCTCATTACAAAGTTCTTTGCTTTCCTTTTTTTCCTTCATTACTTTAAACATTTGCTGTGTACTTACTATGTGCCAAGTGTTATAAAAGGTGACATAAATACAGAAATGAATGACCCAATTTTTGTGGAGCCCATACTCCAAAGTTGTGCTGTGCTGTCTATTCAGGGACCACTTCCCACATGTGGCTACTGAGCACTTGAAATTCAGCACTTGACTGAATTGAGGTTGCCTCAAGTTAAATACACATCAGATTTCAAAGACTTTGCATGAAAAAAAAAAAAGAGGAAAATATCTTACGAATAATTTTTATAATGATTGCATGCTGAAATGATACATTTTGCATATACTAGGTTAAATAAAATGCATGCTTAACATTTATTTCACCAGTTTATCTTGAATTTTTAATGTGGCTAGTAGAAAACTTTACACATCTCTCATATTTCATTTCTATTGGACTTGTCTAAAGATGCCTTCTGAAACCTGCTTCAGGATATATAAATGAATTACCTACCTGCATCGAATGTCATATTTCAAGGGTTTTTAGCATAAGAAATAACTGTAATCCACTGTGGCATTTAATCTTTTTGTCACTATCAATAATTATTGACTATATGGTCAGTCTCTCTTAAAATTTCAGAAATTAACTTAACTAAAATTAGCTAAACCCTATTGCTTTTCCTGACAGAGTGTGCAACAAGCTCAGGGATAAGTGGATTCAAGAGACAGGTATTCTCGAAATGGATTAAAAATACTTTTATTACCTCCCACAAGAATCTTCATAATTTTGCTGAGCATATCTAATTAATAGCATGCATTTCTCCCAACATGAAAATCTTTGTTTAGAATTTGATACATTGAAAAAAAAATCACATTTTCCTAAAGAAGATGAAGTAAGATATGTTTTTGGATGATAAAACACTTGTCTTTTTATAAAATATCTATTAACATAAGCAGTGAGGAATCATACAAGATATTCCTATTATACTGTTATATTTCCCATTATTTTGTTACATAATTATAGAGGAATTCAAAGTAATTTATGATTCAAAATAAAGGCTAACCCTCTGACATTATGTAACATACAATAATAGTATTGATAAACTTGTAAGATTGCCCAAGTCGTGAAATGCAATTCCAAAAAAATGCAGAGAGTTGTATATTTTTTAATCTAAACCAACTTTAGATTATCTGGGAGTGCATGGAGCCAAACTGTCAAAAATCATGCAAATTTACTGACCCTAAGCTCATAATATTGTATATAACAAAATATAGTTACTTTTAAAACCTGTCCTACATTAAATCACTTTGTTTTCCCTTGAAATAGTCCAGTTTTATAACAAAAAAAAGAAAAGCATAATGAATACATTTAAGACAATATGGACATATATAGAGCAATATGGTAAAATGGGACAGAAATCAGAAGCTGACACTTGTGAGACATGAGCTAGTCACAAACTTCCTGCTTTTAGTTTCCTCACCTGAAAACTGAGAAAAATAATACTGGTTGTGCATAAAGATCCTGTGAGAATCAATTAGTAAGTGAATAACGTCGTTCTGATGACATATATAAAAGACTCTTGTGACCAGCAAGATATGATTCAAGTTATGTTATTATATTAAAAAGAAATTTATGGTAATCTTTTATTATAAGCTTTCTAGAATCAATTAATGTTTTGAACATCCATTATGCAAAAAGGAATAACATATTTTAAAAATATATTACATTTCAGCTTTCTCACATCATCTTCGAAAGTGGTCTTGGTATAAATACCAAACTTATGTTCATATATAATGATGTTCATGAGAAGGCACTTGAGGATTACAGCATAATTTGGGGTAAGGCGGCCATAGAATTAAAAGGGCAAGTTGTGAGAGACTGAATACACACCGGCAGACATCATCTACCTACTGCTCCCTTGTAATGATATCAGAGATTGCTACATAAAATTAAATCTATCCAGAGTGTTTAGATTTTGTTACAAATGTATTTTCCACCCCCACACTAGGGACTTAGAATCTCTGCATCCCTTCCTTTCTTCCTTCAGCTGCCTTCATACCTAGTGTGTATGAAGAATATGACTTTTCCTTTCCTGATGCTGAGCAAGCCTTGGTGGCACAGGTAGGTGGTGAAGCTGGAGAGTTTGCTGCACTGGGTGCATGGAGAAGCTGTCTCTTACCAGAATTGGGAGGAAATGCAGTGGGCATTTTTGTCCAAATAAAGAAATGAATATTATCTTAGGCTTACCTAGGAAAAAAGTTCAAATTTGTATAGTTACTTTAGTGGTTTCAAAAGTGTATTTAAAAAAAAAAAAGCAAGGAAAATAAAATTGGAACTAAATAAACCAAAATGTTAATCATGACTGTTAGATGGTGATGGGGTAAGGGCAAAATATTTTCTTTTTATGATTATCTATGTTTTTTTGAGAATGGTAAAATTAAACTTAATTTCTCTTATTTCTTACTCCAATATCAGTCTAATAGCAAGGGTTTCATTTATTTTAAGCTCTCTTCAAGGAGAACTAAAATCATTTGTAAAGTATTTTCTGTGAACCCACGTTACCTGTTTTATAAGCTATTTTTAAAGGTAAATTGTTGTCCTCAAAATCTCATCCAATTTGTATAATGCCTGAATTTATCTCAATAAAATTGCTGGAAATAAAAAAAAATCCATTTTACTGACAGAAGGTTACATCACACTAAGAAATGAGTGATTAATACTACACATAACAGCATGTAGAAAAATGTTCATTATTACGAGTAAATGTTGAGGTATAATGAAACAATACTAGGGTCTCAAAGAACATGCCAAGTCAGAGAAGACCAAAATAATAAGCAGAAAATTATAAAGATGAAAAGAAACTCATGAAATAGAAAACAATCTACTATAGAGAAAATTGGCAAGATAAGAAATGGTTTAAAAAAAAAAAAAAGTTCACAAACCTCTAACAAAACTGACCAAAGGGGAGAATTACTGAGAAGAAGGAAGGGGCATGGTAAATAACATCAAAATTGAAAAAAGATACATCAGTTAGAGATGTTACCATGGACAAATTTATGGTAGTAATGTTGACAAACAAGAGGAAATAAATTCCTAAATTCACAACTTAATAAAATTGAGAGAAGATGAAAAAAATAGTCCCATCTCTCCTAATATCATTAAAGATGTTTAATCTATGATTTTAAAAATCCACATAAAGAAATCATCAGACACAGGTTGCTTTATTGGAGAATTTTTCTTCAAAAATTTCAAAAAAAAGCTCAATTTTACATAAACTCTTCCAGAAAACAGAAGAAAAGGAACACTTTCAAACAATATAAAATGTAAGGATCACCTCAATACCAAAACCTGATAAAGACAATATAAGCAAAGAAAATTATTGGCCAATTTCTCTCTTGAGTATTTAAGAGAAACTCAAAACAAAAGATTAGCAAATTGAATTCAATTTAGGTTTATTCCACAATTGAAGCTCAGGAGTCTAGGGAACCATTGTACAGCATCCAGGAAGAATCAGGAGGAAGAAGCTGGTAAATTGTGATAAAAATTGCTCCTGGCATTCAAGAAATCCTCTGCCTTATCACTAGCTGGATACAAACTTAAGGGATAGCCTAGAGACTACATCCCAGAGTAAACACTTTAAAATATTAAAATGTACAGTGTACAACAAAGATTACAAGACAATCAAGGAAACAGGAAATGATGGCCCATCCAAAGGAATAAGATAAAAATCCAAATCTATCAGTGAAGAAGACCAGACTTTGGATTGATAGACAGAGACTTCAAAACAAGGCTCCTTAATATTCTCAAATTGATAAAGGAAAACACAGAAAAAGAACTAAAGGGAATGGGAATAACAATGAATGTCCACTATGGGAATCTCCCCAGAAAAATTCTGGAGTTGAGGAATGCAGTAACTGAAATGAAAAATTTCCTAGATGGTTTCAACAGCAGAGATGAGAATCCATGAACTTGAAGACAAGACAACTAAAATGATATCTTTACCTTTGTTATTTAAAATGCCAAAACTATCATATTGCACGATTTGATATGTAACTCCTCTTCTTGCTTCATACAGGTACTAAAATGCAAATACATAAAAATATGTTAACTTGATGGGTTCATGTATAAATGTACAAAGATATAAACTGTAACAAGTACCAAAAAAAAGTAGGAGGGTGGAGTATACAGGGAAAGTATATGTGTATGCTATAGAAATCAAGTTGATATCAAAACAAATATGATTGATATATACTTAGGATGTTAAATTTTAACTGCATAGTAACCATAAGGAAAATAGATGAAAAATATATCCAGGTAGAAAAGAGAAGGCACTCAATATGGTATATTACAAAAAGTTAAATATAAAAGTCAGTATTAATGGAATAATTGAGGGACAAAAAAAGGTATAAAGATAGAAACGATGAATAGAAAAATGACAGAAGAAATTCCTGCATTATCAATAGTGATTTTAATAAATAACTTAAATCTCCAATCAAAAGGCAGTGATTGGCCAAATGGATAAGAAAACATGACTGAACTATATGCTGTCTGCAAGAAACTCATCTTAAATTCGAAGAAAAAAGTTGATTGCAAATGAAAGGACAGAAAAACGATACCATGTAGGCAGTAACCAAAAGAGAGCAGTGGGTAGCTAAACTACTATTAGAAAAAAATAGACTTTAGTCAGAAAGAGTTACTGGAGCAAGCATAGTCATTATATACTGATAAAAGGGTCAATTCAATAAGAAGATGTAACAATTATAAATATATCTGCACCTAACAACACAGATCAAAATATATGAAGCAAATATTGACAGATTTGAAGGGAGAAACTGATTGTTCTACAATAGTAGGACATTTTAACATACCACTGTCAATAACAGATAGAACATCTACTCAGAAGATCAATAAGGAAATACAGGACTTGAATGATACACTAAACCAACTGGACCTAACAGACATATATGGAACACTGCACCCAACAAAAACAATGCACACTCCTCTCAAGTGCACATGATTCATTCTCCAAGACAGACCATATGTTAGGTCACAAAACAAAACTCAATAAATTACAAATATTGAAATCATACATCTCTTTTCCAAACACAATGGAATGAAGCTAGAAGTCAATAACAAGAGAAATGGAAAATTCACAAATATGTGGAAATTAAACAATGTACTCCTAAATAACCCATGTGTCAAAGAAGAAATTACAAAGAAAATTAGGAAATTTTTAGAGGCAATGGAAATGAAAAACAAAACAGAAAAACTTATGGGATGCAGCAAAGTTAGTGTTGAAAAGGAAATGCATAGCTCTAAATGCTTACCCTTAAATCGAAGAAATATCTCAAATCAGAAACTTTACTTCAACACTAGAAGACATAGGAAAAGAAAAAAACTAAATCCAAAACAAGAAGAAGGGAGGAAATAACAAAGGTTAGTGTGGAGATAAATGGGAAAGTATAAAACAAAAACAAAAGAGAATCAATGAAACTAAAGGTTGATTCTTTGAAAAACCAGTAAAATTGACTAGCCCTTAACGTATATTGACAAAGAGAGGACACAAACAAATAAAATCAGAAATAAAAATAGGGGGTATTACTACTGGCGCTGCTAAATAAAAAGGACTACAAGAGTATTCTGCACACCAACAAATTAAATAACCTAGATGAAATGGACAAGTTCCCAGAAGCACACAACTACCTATGCTATCTTCAGAAGAAACAGAAGATGTCAACAAACCAATAACTAGAAAAGAGATTGAATCAGTAATCAAAAACCTACCAAGAAAGTAAAACCGAGGACCAGATGGCTTCACAGGTGAATTTTACAGACATTTCAAGATCTATCACATACCCTGAAAGTTTCTCCAAAATTGAAGAGGATGGAACACTTCCTAACTCATTCTATGAGGTGAACGTCATCCTCATGATGGAGCCAGATAAAGATAATGCAAATATAGAAAACCACAGACCAATATTGCTTATGAATATGGATGTAAAAATCCTCAATGATATACTAACAAACAAAATCCAACAGCATATCAAAAGAATTATAAACCAAGATCAAGTGGATTCATCACAGATTTTCAAGTGAGGTTCAACATAAGAAAATCAATAAATCAGTACACCACATTAACAGAACAAAGGGAGAAAAACCTCATGATCACCTCAATTGATACAGAAAAGGCATTTGTCAAAATCCAACACACTTGGAAAACCAGGAATGGAAGGAAATATTTTCAACATGATAAAGGGCACCTGTGAAAACCCACAGCTAATGCCATCCTCAACAGTGAAAGACTGAAAGGAAAGTTATCCTTATAATACCAGGAACAAGAAAAGTATGCCCACTGTCACCATGGCTATTCAGCACTGTACTGGAACTTCTAGCTAGAGCAATTAGCAAGAGAAAGAAATAAAAGACATCTATATTGGAAAGGAAGAAAAACTTTCCCTGTTTGCAGGTGACATGATCTTTATACAGAGCATCCTGACAAATCCACAACAAAGATAATGGAAATAATAAATTCAGCAAAAAATCAGGGTACAAATCTACACCCCCAAATCAGTTGTGTTTCTATATAATAGCATTAAACAATTGGAAGGAAAAGCTTTTAAAAATTTCATTTACAATAGCAACTAAAAAGAATGAAATATCTAGGAATACAACTAACCAAAATATTTCCTTTCATTCCTGATTTTCTAAGTGTAAAGAACATGTACAAATAAAACTAAAAGACATTGCCAAAAGAAATTTTTAAAAAGACCTAAATAACTGCAAAAATATTCTTTGTTCATGGATTGGAAGATTAAATATTGTCAATATGTCAAGTCCATCCAAAGTGATTTACAGATACAATGCAATCCCAATAAAACTTCTAACAGCCTACTTTGCAGAAATGGAAAAGCCACTCATCAAAATTATATGAAAGAATAAAGGGACCCCAAGAGCCAAAATCATCTTAAAAAGGAAGAACAAGGTTGGGAAGGCTCACATTTCTCAATCTTAAAACTCATTACAAAGCCATAGTAATCAAAACAGCATAGTCCTGGCAAAAGGACAGACATATAGGCGTATGGAATCAAACTCAGCATTTGCAAGTCAAACTACACACTTATGGCCAGCTGATTTTTGACATGGTTGCCAAGTCCACTCAATGGAAAAAGAATAGTTTCTTCAACAAATGGTGCTGGGAGAACTGGATGTCTGTGTGCAGAAGAATGAAGATGACCCCTACCTCACACCATGTACAAAAATCAATTCAAAATGAATAACAGACCTAAAAATAAGAATCAGAACTATAAAACTCCTAGAAGTAAATGTAGGGAAGCATCTTCAGAACCTTATATAAGGCAGTGGGCCCTTAGAATATATACCCAAAGGACAAATCACAAAAGAAACAATAGATCAGTGGGACCTCATCAAAATTTAAAAAAAAACTTTTGGTCCTCAACATACTTTATCATAAAAGTAAAATGATAACTTACTCAATGGGAGAGAGTATTTGGGGACCACATATTGGATAAAGGTTTAAAATCTAAAATATATCAAGAACTCCTACAATTCAACAATAAAAAGACAAACAACCCCTTTAAAAACTGAGAAAAGATTTGAATGTACATTGCTGCAAAGAAGATATGCAAATGGCCAAAAAGCACATGAAAAGATGATCAACATCATTAGTCATTAAGGACATGCAAATCAAAACCACAAGATTTCATTTCGAACCCACTAGAATGGCTACTACTAAGGAAAAAATGAAAATAACAAGTATTGGAGAGATGTAGAAAAACAGCAACACTAGTTCATTGTTGGTGGGAATATAAAATGGTACCACCATTCTGGAAGACATTTTGGCAGTTCCTCAGAAAGTTCAGTATTGAATTATGATACAATCTGGCAATACCACTTACAGGTATATACTCAACAGGTTGAAAGCAGGGACTTGACTAGATATTTGCATACCAATGTCCATAGTGGTATTATTCAATTGTCAATATATGGAAGCAACCCAAGTGTCCATCAATGGTACACACATACAATGGAATATTATTCACAAGTAAAATAGAGTGAATTTCTGATATATGTGACAACATTGATGAAACTTAAAGATATCATATTGAATGAAATAAGCCAGACACAAAAGGATAAATATTGTATGACCTCACTGATGATTAAAATAAGCAAACCCATAGTCAGAATCTAGAATATTGGTTACCAGGGGTTGGTATGGGAGTTGGGAATGAGGATTTACTGCTTAAATTTGTTCATAGTTTTTATTTGAGTTGATCATAAAACTTTGGTAAGGAATGTTGATGATGGTAGCACACCATTGTGAACATAATTAACAATTCTGAATTATTTATGTGAATGTGGTTTAAAGGGGAAATTTTAGGTTGTATATATGTTATTAGAATTAAAATTTTTTAAAAACATAAGACTGTACAACACAACCAGTGAATTCTACTGTAAATGCTCAATTATACTTAATAGCACAATTCTAAAAATGTTTTTTCATGAATTGTAATAAATGTACCACACTAAAAAATAAAGTATTATCTTTTAATATTTAACCAGAAGGCTTTCTCTGCACAGTTGTTTAACATTTTGTTTATTCAAAACAAAAACAGCATTATTGAGCTCTGAGATGGTTAAGTTCTGCTGTCAACTTGGCCAGATGATGATGCCCTATTGTCTGCTCAGGCAAGCACTGGCCTAACCATTACTGCAAGGACATTTCATGGCTGTCGGATAAACCAGAAGACTGGTTTATTAAATCACGAGTCAATTGAATACAGATGTGGCTGATTACTTTTACGATCAACTAAGGGCACATCTCCCACAAGCAAGATAATCTGATCAATTGGATTTGAGATGATCGGTTAAAAACTTTTAAAGGAAGAAGAGAGAATTTCCACTGCTTCTTCAGCCAGTGAGCCTCTCCTGCAGAGTTCATTGAGACCCTTCATTGGAGTTGCCAGCTTCACAGCCTGCCTTATGAATCTATAAGGAGTCTTCCATTTCCATGGTTGCGTGAGATACCTTTATAAATTTCATATTTACAGATATCTCCTGTTGTTTCTGTTTCTCTAAAGAACCCTGGCTAATACAAGCTCCATCAGTGAAAATATTTATTCTAATACATGAGATGACTTCTTTCATTGAAAGAAAAAAATAAATATTAAAATCACTACAACTCTTTCAGAAAATATAATAGCAACATCTTCATTCATCCCATAACATACAGTAAGCACTTTATATGTGCCAGACTTTGTTTTAATGAACTGAACAAAGCAGTCCTATACATCTGCCTTCACAGAGTTTACACTCTAGCAGAAGGCAGGCAACATATAAGTAAAATAGGCAATATGTCCAATGGTCTTAAGAGCTTAAGATCAAAATAAAGCAGGAGAGGTTGATAAGGCTAGGAGGTGTGAATGCTTCTAAAGTAGGATAGTCAGGGATGTTTAAATGACAAGGAGGCATTTCAGCATAGATCTGAAAGTGGTGGTGGAGAAAATCCTGTGATATCAAAGGGAAAGAGCTGTCCAGGCAGAGAGAACAAAGTTCCTGAGTTGGACATGTTAGATTTGAAACACCTATAAAAATTCAGGCAGAAATGCTGATTAAGCAGTTGAACATGAGCTAGAATTTAGGGTAATTAATAACCAGGCTGGAGACATAAGTATGGAATTATCAGCATAGAAATAGTATTTACAGCACTGGAGTTGCATGGCCAAGAGAATGAATCTAACTAGAAAAGAAATGCAAAAATTAAAATTCAGGCCTCCTATAAACATTGCGCCCCAAGGCTCTATTTTTGGACTCTTGAGTGGCAGTTAAATTTTCTTGGAGTTTAAGAGGTGTTATGGTTGGAGAGTGGTGTACGTAAAAGTGGTGTTTTGGCGGTATTACAATTATTTATAAGGATGAGTTCCCTAGGACATAACTATTAGAAAATATCTGTGGTATGACTAAAGGCAAAATCATTGAAGAAAAGTTCAAAGAGTTGAGAAGCCATTGATTTGCAGAGTATATTTATTTGGATATCAAAATCACCAAGAATTATGGCAAGACTAATATTAGAGAGAGTGACAAAGACGGGGGTAAATTCTTCAAGGAATGAGAGGAAGGTAACAAGTCAATAGATTTCTCAAGAAAGAGAGGTAATGAAGGATATAATTTGATGACATGATATTCAAAGCTAGGAATTTTGAGGAAAGAGAAAAGGAGAATGGTCTGGAAACAATAAGAACAAGGAGGACACAGATGCCACAGGTGGAAAATCTGGGAGAGAAATGGCAGAGGAAGAAATAGTAGGATTTAGGATTAGGGAACAGAGTACAGATTTTAGTTAGACTAAGAAGGTAAAAACCTTCAGAAGAGGTTAAGGATTTAGGGTTTTTATTGGTTACTGACTGTGAGTTATGAGAGAATAGTGAATGGGTTTCAAGAGGCGAAAGACAAAAGATGAGGTCAGAAAAGACATACTGAATTATGTACAGTGGGGTTTTGGTGAAAACAGGTGACTGGAACTCCTAGGTGTCTTGTGGAGACTGATGCACAGAGAACTAAAAAGCATACTTGATGAGATTCATACTTAGGATCTCAAGGCAGAGAGTGGTAGCAAGGCTGTGACCATGGCGAGTAGGGAGGGGTAAGGAATCTTGCCAAGAAGAATCTAGAAGACCTCTCTTCCTTCCTGCCAAAGGCCATGTGGAGATGGGTTAATATCTGAGAAACAACCATACAGAAAGAGGAGTTTTTCCAGTCTTTCATCTCTTTTCTTAAGGGCAGTTTCATTCTTTCCTGGAGGATTACAGACAAGGAAACTAAAGACCAGAATGTTGAAGGGATTCGCACGAGACCACACAGGGAGTTGGTTGTGATTTAGAGCAATGCCTGATTCTTTGACTTAATGAACTTGTCCTAAGGTCTTCCTTTTGAAAATGTCTACTAATGTGTTTTTCTAAATAAAAGCATCTACCCTGGACCCATTCCTTTGGAATCACAGAAACAGAGAGGAAGCTCTGAAATTATACAGTGAAAGGGTATTTGAGAAATATCAGTTTAAGAATGATTTACAAATGTATTGAAATAGGAGGGTAAGAGTTAAACAGTTAGCAGTTACTAACAATGACAACGATGAAAATAGTTGAATCTATGAAGGGACATAAGTAGTTGTATTTACAAAATAATAGCAAAGTGCTTGTACTCTAGTACCATTAACAGAATGGCATTCTTAAAAGGGGAAGTTAATAAGTTGTTAGTTTACAATTCCAAGACCGAGAAGTGTCCCAATTAAAGCAAGTCTATAAAAATGTCCAAATTAAGGCATCCACAAGAGTATACCCTCACTTAAGAAAGGCTGTTGAAATTCAAGGTTTCTCTCTCAACCGGAAAGGCACATGGCCAACATGGCAACATCTGCTAGCTTTCCCTCCAGGCTTCTTGTTCCATGAAGCTCTTCCCAGGGGCTTCATGAATTCCTTCAACTCCAAAGGTCTCTGCTTTCATGGGCTTTGGCTCTTGTCATTCACATGACTGTGCTTTGTTGCTCTCTCATAGTTCTGAAGCTTTCTCTAAAATGCTTCTTCTTTTAAAGAATTCCAGTAAACTAATCAAGACCTACCTGGAATGGGTGGAGTCCCATCTCCCTCTAATGAAATGTTAATACCCACAAGTGGGTGAGTCACAACTCCATGAAGATAACCTAATCAAGCGTTCAATCTACATTATTGAATAGGGATTAAAAGACACGGTTGCTCCCACAAGATTGGTTAAGATTAAAACATGGCTTTTCTAGGGTACATAAATCCTTTCAAACCAGCACACTGCTCTTCCTGAGTTCAATGCCCTGATAGTGTATTAGTATTGTGATGAGGCCTGTCTTGTGCTTCTAGTAATAAGTCCTTCAAGAATCAAAGGTAGGTCATCAAATACCAGATTTTTCCATCTATTATGCTTTATAATTTATTGTTATCCAGAGAATTATAGCTGTGCCCATTTGAATCTCTTGTGGACTCCAGAAAGTCATATCCTTTAATCCTCATTCAATATTGCTGGGTGGGAACCTTTTGATTATTCCATGGAAATATGACCTTCCCAACTGTAGGTGGTAAGTGTGATTAGATTGGTTCCATGGAGATGTGTCTTCACCCATTCAAGGTGGGGTTACCTACTGGAGCCCTTTAAGAGGAAACCATTTTGGAAAGAGCCAAAAGAACCATGAGAGCTTACACAGCCTTTGGAGATGAAGAAGAAAAACACCTCCAGGGGAGCTTCATGAAATAAGAAGCCTGGAGAGAAATCTAGCAGACATCACCATGTTCACCATGTGCCTTTTCAGTTGAGAGAGAAACTCTGAACATCACTGGCCTTCTTGAACCAAGGTATCTTTCCCTGGATGCCTTAGATTGGACATTTCTATAGCTTTCCTTTAATTTGGACATTTTCACAGCATTAGAACCTTAAACTTGCAGCTTAATTCCCCTTTTTAAAAGAAGTTCCATTTCTGGTATATCTTATTCTAGCAGCTTGCAAGCCAAAACAGTAGCTAATACTCATAATTCAATATTATTAAGCACCGGGAACTGTGTTATATACTTTACAAGTTTTTCTATCAAAAAACTTCAAAATGTCATTATCCCCCATTTTACAAATTAGGAAACTGAGTCATTGAGCAATTAAGTAATTTGCATGAGGTTTTCCAGTTAGAAATTGGCAGAGCCAGAATTCTAACCTCATTAGAATAATTTCAGAGCCCTCCTCCTTAAATGCTATGTTGTATTCCTTTAAAAGACAAGATTTCAAACAATATAACACAGATTTTTAAGTAAAAAATTTTGTCATTCTCACTATTTTAATTCTCTTTCTTTTCTCCTTTAATAATAATTATTTACATATTTATTCTAAATAAGAGTTAGATAATTTTCATCTAAGGGTCCAATAAATTACCATATACCCAAGGGAAAACTGCAAGAGCTATATTCTCTATTATATTCTGTTATTAAATAAACCTCAGTGACTTGTTTAGACATTCATTAAAGCTACAGCTTACTAAGCTAAATAGCTTTATAATAACGACAGGGAGAAAAAGCTTTTGACTACAGATTGAAAATGAACTAAAACAATTTAAGCATAAAGTATATTCATCATTTTTCACCATAGATACAAAGAGAGGACCACACCTAGGTTTTTTTAGATAGAAAAAATATTTTCACACTTTATTAATAGCTTACAATAATAAGTTGCTGGCTACAGGCCTTCAGACATTTCTGACTTTATAGAAGAAATGTTGTGGCAATTATAAAAGTGTAATTTCGCTGAAAACAAAACAAGATGAAACAAAACTTCACATACAACAAAGAAGTGATGAAATCCCTGTTTTATTCGATTAAAGATACATTTCCTTTCAAAGAAGAAAGTATGGTTGCCCAACAGCATTTGGAAATAATCATTTTTATTGTGATTTTCACATTTTCAGCATGTCCAACCTTCCAATTTCTCATGAAGTTATATGAGCATTGAGAGACCTATAATATCATAAAACTAATATCCTGCCTAACAATTTGATTTTAAAGTATAGAAACTGAAATGCATAACATTTACTTACGTCAATAGTATCTTTCGAGTCTACATACAAACAGTTTGCACAAGAACAGTAAAAAGTTGTATCCAGTGCTTTTCTTTTATGTTGTTCTTTCATTGTTATTATTCTACTTTACTCCCCCCAATTTTTTTTCTTTAAAACCTATCACCATGTTTTAGCCTATTATGCAAAAACAGACACAAAGGCACATATCAAAATATATTCCGTTTGGATGGCTTCTCCTTTTAATTATATTCATTCATTCACTTACTCACTTAGATGTTTATTAATGCCTACTCTGTGTCAGGCACTATGATAGCATCCATGAATTTATGGTTCCATTAGTAGATATTTCATGTATTACAGCAGATCATTTTTGCATCAGTGGAAGCTCTAGCAAATCTCAAAACATATCATATAGGAGACTGCCTATTCCACCAGCCTTCCACTTACAATGTCATAATAATCTATAGCTAGAAGCTGGAATTCCCTCAGTAAACATTTTCAAAAGATCTACTGCCTTTCATTAATCACTAAGTAAGCAAACAATGTCCACATCCTTTACAGCAAATTCCACCTTTACAGCAAACTTCATGTATGTGGAACAAGAAGACATGGATGAATTTTTACATTCACACTGAAGGCATGAAAATTACAGAATCCTTCAACAAGCTCCAGAAGATACTCTGCGAGATGATACCTTATCCATCTGAGGTGGAGGGTATTTAGACAATAGAGGATTTATTAACTCTTAGATAATCCTCAAACACCCTAAAAGTCACAGAATTAAAATTTAATTGTGAGGTACTTAAGGACTGCAGACCTCAGCTTTCAGGATTATCAGATTTCAAGATTTTTTCCTATTCAGACTATCTCCCACACATCAAACTCTACACCTGGTGAGGAATATTTTGTTAATATTTACCTCTTCATATTCTTATTCACTTCTAGACTCAATTAAGACCCACACAATTATTTCATTACCCTATACCTGATCAAGCCTATAAAGAATTTAAGCCATGAACCAAAATAGCTTCAAAATTTTAAAGTTGACCTATTTGGTCTTCACAATTTTGACATTATATTCCAAATATTAAGTCTTGGTAAATATTGGTTGGGTTAATGAAAATGTACTTCAAAGAATTCAAGTTGGAAAAGTGCCTCGACTCAATGCTTGAAATCCTTCTATAATAAGCCATATAAATAAAGACTGGCAAAATTGCAGTGGGGTAAAGGACATTTTATGCAATGTCCAAGGAGGGATTTGTTCTGCCAACTTACAAAAATTTCTTCCAAAATCAATCCAAGTCCCACTCTATAAGAAGAGTTTTCTCTTAATGACAGCCTGAGGCTGAAGAACATGAGTAGCAAGTTAAGGAGAAGGAAAACCACAAAACAGTTTCTTTGAATCAATAGCCCCCTACATTTTCAAGTAGCTCATCAAGTTCCAGAGAGTTCTTCAGTCACACTTAGGGAACTTTAAAGAATCATATATATTTTCTTTTAACGAACTATATGTATTTAAGGTAAGAATAACTCAACTACAGAAAAGCTTAAAAATTATAGGAAGTCATCTTTATCATATCCTACAACCTTCAATATTCACACACATGAAAAACATCTGATTCTCAAGTTCAAATAAAGGAGCTGAAAAGTAGCTATCAGTGGTTATTTCCAAGTTCTCTTTATCTTTTGACATAGTATTTGAAATGTAATAAAAAGGACATAATTCTGTTCAATACTAGCTCTTTGTTTTCACATTTAAATAAGGGAAAAATAATAAAAGTCACTGGGTTGCTACCAATGTGTGTTCTGTGAGACTCACCATTTTCCTTCAGAAGCTCTGTGGAAAAGGAGATCCAAGGGTGCAATGGCAAGCCAAGACGGATGGGGAAGGCATCCAACATTCTATCCCAAAACATAAAGTTATATCTTTGAGTGACTGCATAGGCCTATTTGTAACACAAACCTTCAAGACTAATGTTATAGGATTAGATAGTAATCACAGAAACAGACCACTTCTCTCCCATCAACAGAGATTGCATTTCTAGTACTCTCTGTGCCTTGGAGAATTAGGTACACATAGTAGGCCATCTATAAATATTTATTGTTGAAAGAAAGAAAAATAATATCAAATATGACAGGCTCTCAGAACAGACTACAAGTATGAACATTTGCTTTCTGATTGAGCCCCATCTAAAAGAAAATGAACAAATGACTTATCTATTTCTTCACTGTTTTGTGAAATCTTTTAAGTAACAGGTTTTCCTATCATGACTTAGAAAGCTTCAACAAGGTCAACAGAATCAAAAAATCAGGTACTGCCTAGAAAACTTAACGTGTAAATAAGAAAAGGAGGAAAATAAAAATTAGCCTAAACTCACCATCCTGATATTTTAGTAATAATTACAAACACTTCAATATTTACTATAGACCAGACCCTATTCTAAGCCCTTTGATGGGATTTTAGAAACTAAGCTCCTTATTACTACTTTACACTGACTCTGTTTGTGACAACTAACATGTGTAATATATTCTATATCTGTGCCATGTTTATGTATACATAAATACTTGTGACTTTTTTAATAAAATTTCTGTAATTAAAAATAGTTTGTGAACATCTTTCTTGGTAAATGCACAAAGATATACATTGCTATTTTGGGCCCATTATGTAGCATTCCATCATATGGAATTACCGTATGGATGCTTTATTTTTTTTTACCAATTTCCTTTTGCTGGATATTTAGGGTGCTTGCATGTTTTTGTTATTAATAGGCATGGATCAAATCTTTGAACATCCATATCTGGGTACCCTTCTGATTACTTCTCTTTGGTAATATAAATGTCTAGAAGTAGAATTGCTGGATCAAATGTTATATAAATTTTTAGGATTTTAAAATATTTTTTCCAACTGTCCATCAAAAAACCAGGTCTATGAGGAGAGGGCCTGTGACTGTTCTGGTCAGATGGTTAGCATGTGGCACATAGTAGGCCCTCAATAAATAACAAGTGAATGTCTAACTTACAGGATCTGTTAGTTCAACTGTTACCCATGTGTTGACAGAAATGGAGCTAAACAAAGGATTGAGATAGTCCTAAAAGAGCATCTAGGGAAAATACGAGAGGCTTGAATATGCAGGCAGCTTTGTAAATTTCCATTTAAAATTCTAAAATTTATTTGCATGCCACCAAGAATGAGGCCAATGCACACTGATCAGACAGTAGTTTGCTTTGTTTCCTAATATCTGGTCCATGGTTGTGCTGGTTTGAAAGTGTTATGTACCCCAGAAAAGACCATGTTCTTTTAATCTAACCCTGTGGGTGTAGACCTATTGTAGGTGGGACCTTTTGATTAGGTTGTTTCAATTGACACATGACCCAGCCCATTCAAGGTGGGTCTTAATCCTTTACTGGAGTCCCTTATGAGAGGATAAAAGACAGAAATGCTGAGAGAGCTCGAAGAGAGAGAGAAACACACTGGAGATGCCAAGAGAGGACACACGGATGCATGGAGAGAAAGCCACTAGAATCAGAAGCTAAAAGCAACAGAATCCAGGAGTGAAGGACCAGAAGATGCCAGCCATGTGCCCTTCTATGTGACAGAGGAACCCCAGATACCAGTAGCATTTCCTCAGAGAAGGTATCCTCCTCCTGATGCCTCAATTTGGGACATTTTCACAGCCTTGGAAGTGTAGATTTGTAAACTAATAAATCCCCATTGTTAAAAGCCAGTCCACTTCTGGTATATTGAACATTGGCAGCTTTAGCAAACAGAAACAATGGTTAAATACCACTTAATTTCAAAGTTAGAACTATTAATTACATGTTATTAATAGTCCCCTATTAATAAGAGATTTGAATAGAAATAGACTACACTTCATCTACTTAAGCAAAATATTCTGCAAACATTAAGATGAAATGGCAGAATTGTTTCGGCACAAATGTGAAATGCCACAAGGGATGCTACCATTATTTTTAAATGGCTTCATTTTGTTATTAAATTGATCAGAATAATATAAATACAAGTTGTCATGAAACATATAGGAAACCCTGATTGGTCGAAAATTAAGAGAGGACGTCCAAGCTAATTTGCCTGAATTACAAAATTCTTTTATGGAAACACAGTTATCATATTTCAAAGGTGTCAAATATTATCAACAAAGAAATCAGCACTAATAAATAAGAGAATAATGAATGAATTTTGTTTTATGAAAAATTAACATTTAGAATGTACCCACATTTTACATTATTGTAATAAAGAGTATTTTAATAGGTGACAATATTTGAATTTAGAACTTAAACTCCGTATACTGAAGAACTTCACTTCTTTAACCTTAAATACAGAAATGCAGAAGTATTTTAAATTTTTTCCCTTTGCAAGTTAAAAATAGAAAAATTGGGGGAAAGGAAGAAATTATAAATTTGTAAGATTCTATCCTATTTCTTCATGTTTTGTCCAAGGAAATTTATTTTCTAAGGACCAATATTTTAATGTCTAGCTAAAAATATTATGCATCAACTCAAAAATTAGTATTTTCCAACTCATTTCCAGGGAAAATAGCAGTTTATTACACAACTTCTCTCACAAAGGTCTATATGTTTAACAGAGAAGCCTATGGGAAATCTCACAAAGAATTAGGTAATTGATGCTAATTAGTCCTCGAGCCTATTCCTCATTGTTATTGAACCCCTACCTAATTTCCTGACAGATCCTATTTTTCTTTCTGTTGCTTATATCCTCTTGCTAAATTTCCTTGTCTTCATTTATGTGGTGAACTATATTACAATAAAAATCTCAGTCTAGTAACATATTACTTGTCTAGTTAAGCACAGGTTCTCTAAAACCCCGCGTCACTAGGTCCCAAAACAGAGATTTGTCTTTCCCTCTGCATTCCCATCACACTTCTAACATTAATGAAATGAAGCTAACTGCTAAGGTAGAAAAGGAGTCACTGCAATTAGCCCGCTATAAATAAAGACAAGGCAGCCCAGGTGGATTGAAGTTCAGGTTTTATGTGCCCCAGGTTGTCAATGGAAGTACACTGCGCTTGCTCTTAATTTCAAAGGGTGTTGATCTTCCTCATTAAGCAGGACATGTTTTCATTAAAAATGGGAAGTTAGAGTGTCAAGAGACTTTTATCTTCCACCAGTTGCAGGAGAAGCAATTCTTTGGGAAATATTCAACTCTCTTGAGAAAGACATTATACTGAAAGATATAATATCTGATCAGAGTTATTATTAGGATATGATCCACTTGTCCCTAAGTCATTATTATTCTTCCTTTCAGTACTTACTGGCCTCATGTAAATACATTGAAAATGGTCCTTTTTTAAAATGAGTTCAGTTAATTTTTCTACTTATTAAAAGTTTACTTGAAATCTAAACTATGTGGTTAAATTTCTGTGTTACCTTCTCTTTTAACAGCCACCATTCTGTTGGAACCACTCTGGCTCTTGGGTTAAATCGGGTAAAGATAAATTTTCAAAACTGGCAAATTTTCAGCACAATAATTTCTTTCTCTATGAAATTAAAATCATCCTTTACCATGGATGTTCTAGTTTACTAGCTGCTGGAATGCAACACACCAGAAATGGAATGGCTTTTAAAAAGGGGAATTTAATAAGTTGCTAGTTTACAATTCTAAGGCCGACAAACTGTCCAATTAAAACAAGTCTATAGAAATGTCCAAGTGAAGCTATCCAGGGAAAGACACCTTGATTCAAGAAAGCCGATGAAGTTCAGGGTTTCTCTCTCAAGTGGAAGTGCACATGGTGAACACAGAGTTTCTCTCTCATCTGGAAAGGCACATGCAAATACGGCATCATCTGCTAGCTTCTTCTCCTGGCTTCCTGTTTCATGAAGCGCCCCGGGAGGTGTTTTCCTTCTTCATCTCCAAAGGTCGCTGGCTAGTGGGCTCTCTGCTTCTCGTGGCTATGTCTTTCTTCTCTGGCTCTCTCTGAATCTCTTTCATTCTCCAAAATGTTTCCTCTTTCATAGGACTCCAGAAACTTATCAAGACCCACCCAAATGGGTAGAGACATGTCTTCACCTAATCCAGTTTAACAACCACTCTTGATTGAATCACATCTCCAGGGAGATGATCTGGTTACAGTTTCAAACATACAGTATTGAATAGGAATTATTCTGCCTTGATGAAATGGGATTTTGATTAAAACATAGCTTTTCTAGGGGACATACATCCTTTCAAACCAGCACAATGGACAAAACCGACCCCCCAGGACTGAAGCTACACATATGCTACATTCTTCCAAATACACTTAAGCCAAGAAAATGTTACTTCTAAGCATGGATCTTCTGGTGTTAAAAAAGCACAGTTCACAGCATAAATATTGTAAGATCCATGACATCTTCAAAGCCATGCAATGTTTTTCCAAATCTCTATTAGTTATAACTTCTCACCACGAATTAATATAAAACAAGCCACTGAAAAGTTATACTTTATAATCTACAAGTATAAATGTTTCTACACAATGTGTGCCAAAGGACCATCGAAGGTTGCACCTGCAGCTTTAGGGTCAACAATTTTATCCAAAATTTTAAAATACTCCTGTAGGTTGTGAGGCTCTTTAGCAGAATAATTCAGAAACGCAGCTGATCCGTATCCAGACAACTTTGGAAAGCAGAATCAGCATTGAAAATTCCTGCATTCAGACTAGGCTTTGTAGCGCCAGCCTCACATCCTCTGAAAGAATAACTTTAAATTATTAGATTTAAAAAGGAAACTTATAACTTACTCGGCTCCATAATTGCTACAGATGAATTATTAAAATTCCAAACTTATGTAATATTATCATAAAATATGGCATTTTTCTCAAGAAAGCCACAAATGAGGTCTGAGCTTATGCACTGTAAAACCCAGATGGCTTGCTTAACTACTCAAACACCCGCCAGTTCAAAAGTTAATTGAACTGAAAACTAAAATTTTGATAATTGGTATTCTTTGAGGGACTCAAACAGAAGGATAAGTTAGCCTCATGTACGGGGTATTAATAGACATACTGGAGGCACCACAACAGTTGGCCAGGGAATAATTGGCCAAGTAGAACCAAAGTGTATATTTTCTATAGGTTAGCTAAGTACACATTACCTGGACTTCCCTTGGTTCTGTTGCTTTTCTTTCTCCATTCTTTTACTCACCAATTCGATATCAGTCATTATTCTACTCAGTTTAACTTGTTCTGGAATTAAAACACAATGAAACAAAAAGCTTTAATTGTATACTCTTATTAGGTTTCAAGTTCTAAGTGCATATTTTCAAATTAAATTGCAAATCATGGATTTAATAACAGGAGGCACAATATTTTTCAAAAAAATTACTAACACGGAGATACTTTAAAAACACATTTGAGTGTTTTTTCACCCCAGGCTACTTAGATGTGGTGCACTTACTAAAATTTAGATCTGGAAAATATAGAGTAAATGAACTGCATATATCAGGAAAGAGATAGCACCTGGAGAAATGTCAGCAACAGCAGAGCATATACCCATGGAAAAAACAGCCTCCTTTATTCAGATCAGCATTATCATCATCATCATCATCATCATAAAGCTTAGCTTTTATAGATGGGCCTGCTATTGTAAAATAATTTAGTGATCATTAATTAATGCAAAGAGGAACACTGATTTCTCCAGAAATCTCATTCATTTGATAAAGAATGAAGTCCAGAAAAAGCAAAGGTCCTACTTAAAAACAAAACAAAACAAACCTAGTTTGTGGAGTCTAAACAGAAATTTACATAAATATTTTTTAAAACATTATTTCCGGGCAGCTGCCGTGGCTCAGCAGGCAGAGCTCTGACCTGCCGTGCTGGAGGTCTGGAGTTCGATCCCTGGTGCCTCCTGCCCATATGCAAATAAAAAAAAAAAAAAAAAAACTAAACAAAACATTATTTCCTACTAATTTTTCACAGTCAATAGGACTCATATAGAGTTTGAAACATTATAACAAAAATACTAAATCAAGTTTAAATCCGGTATCTATTGAATAACTTTGAACTAGTAGATCAGGTGTATTAAGGGATACACAGAATACATGAGACAAGACCTTGTGCTTTAGACAATTCCACTTACAAAATGGTGGAAGTCTCAATGCTAATGAATAGAAGAAAGCAATACACTGCATTACATAATTTAGCTTTTTTAAAATTTTTATTCACAAAACAAAACAACATACAAACACGAACATTCTCAACATATGAACATTCCATACTTGGTGTACAATCTGGCTCACAATATCATCACATAGTTGTATATGCATCACCATGATCATTTCTTAGAACATTTGCATCACTCCAGAAAAAGAAACAAAAAGGAAAAAGAAAAAACTCATGCATACCACACCCCTTACCCCTCCCTCTCATTGACCACTAGTATTTCCATCTATCCAATATATTTTAACCTTTGTTCCCCCTATTTTTTTCTATACCCTTTACCACTCCCTTTCATTGATTACTAATAATTTAGCTTCTTAATTCATAAAACAGAATATAAAGATTGTGGAGAAATAGAAAACCAAATGCTAATATTTATTGAATATTTATAATCTGCCAGGGGTACTGAACATTGATAATCTACCAGGTACTATGAAGTACCTCACTTCAGCCTCAGAACAGTCTTTTGGTGAGGTATTCTTCCCTTTTACAAAGAGGAAAAGCAGCGTAAGATCTTACAATTTATCAGGTGCAGAGTCAGGAGTTGGACCCACATCTCTTTTATTCTAAACCCACATTCTCCATTGCTAGACTCTACTGCCCAAGCCCTCCCTCCTCCATCTCCCTTCCCCACAACCCTGCAGGAGTTCTTAGGGCCTCAGGTGCCTCATCAGTGAAAGGGGATAATTTCTGCCTTGCTTCCATCAGAGGGTGACGGAAGAGCTGAAAAGACAAATTTTATGTAAAGATACATGGTAGCTTAAGAAGTATCATATTAAAATGAAAAACTGTAGTTCATGAGAAAGAACTTGTAAGTCTGAGTCTTAAAATAGCAACATTTAAAAATATTTACAGTGTGCTGATTGCTATATATACATTACCATATTTTTTCTCATAATCACCGTATAAAGCAGGCACTATTGTCTCTTTTTTACAGATGAGATCATTAAAGCAGAGAGATAGTGATGAACTTTCCCTGGGTTCTATACTGTAATAGGTACGCTACCCTGGACCGATAGTAGGCAGAGCCAGTGCCCAAACCCAGGTGGGCAGTCCCCAGAGGTTTTAGTCACTAAGATTTTCAGCATGCATTTTTGTTTATTTATTTAACAAATATCTACTTATAAAAATTGCTGTGTTGGTTCCTGGAGGTTGAGGATGTGGGCTATAATGATTAATAAAACTTTACTGCTGCCCTCAACGTGGAGCATCCCGCAACAGTGAGAAATCCTGCAGACAAGTGAAGGAGGAAAAGGAAGGGGTGGTCAGGAGATCTACATGGTGGTGATGGAAATAAGGGTGCAGAGAAAGAACGATGATGGAAGCTTAAAGCATTAGGATCTAGTGAAACTTTTCATTTGGGTTTGGTTTTCCAAGTCGGAAGACTGCTGTATGTATGAAATCAGATGAGGAAGAAACCAATATAGATCAGGAAATTGCAGATGCTTATATCTGAACACACTGGAAACTGAGTATATAAGGGTGGGAACAGGGTCTCTGCATATCTGGTAAGGATGTGATGAAGTTCACAAGTGAAGGTACTGTTTAAGAAAGGATAATATCCTGTGGAAAATAATGCTATGAAAATAAATGTTCATTAATTATGATCACACGTTTATAAAAATACACATATATACACACATGCATAAATGTGTATATACTGGTTTAATTATTTGCAAATGCACAGGGAAAATATGGGAGAATGCATACCACGGCAGAAACCATTAGGACTCATTACATATGCCTGTGCTCCCCTTTATTTCCCAGACCCCCTTACAGATTGAAGCCATGTGATTAGATTCTCCACTAGTACAGGGCAGATGAGATTTAAGCCATCTTAAACCATGCTTCAGCCCACTCTTTTTCTTCCACAATGCCCACAGGCACACAAATGGCAGAGCTACAAGGTAGGCTCTGCGTTACACTGTGAGGTGAGGGGAAAATAATCTTTATTAAATGATAAACCGCAGCAAGAATCAGGTGTGTGCTTGTTACTCAGCAGAGTCCATCCCATCCTTTTTTACTACACCAAACTAAAATTATTCAAAGTGCCTATCTTTAGAGAGAAGGGGGTATAATATTATGAGGTTTTTCCTTTTCTACTTTATAAATGTCTGTATTTTTAAAATTTTTGTAAAGAGTTGATGTCACTATAGTAACGAAACAAAAATTATGTCCATTTCATGGACATGGGGGTCACCCTACCCCCAAAGAAGTAGTATAAAGTTAAAGAATTCTAGAAAAGCATATTAAAACACATGAAAATACCATATTGCTTCTAATTAGTTTACATAAACATTTACATAGGGAACCAGACTTGCTGTGTGA
>PVIY010002747.1:0-123093 GCA_004026745.1 Myrmecophaga tridactyla | reverse complement strand
GGCCGCCGCGGCTTTGGGGAACTCACAGATCCGGCGAGTGCGCGAGTGCGGTCGTTTGGATTCAATCTCTGCTACTGTTTCCTTTCTCTCCGCGGAGCCGCCTATGGGGGAGGGGCGCCGGCCGCCGCGGCTTTGGGGAACTCACAGATCCGGCGAGTGCGCGAGTGCGGTCGTTTGGATTCAATCTCTGCTACTGTTTGGTGTTTTTTGATATTTAAAAAAAATTAAAAATTAATAAAAAATAAATAAAAATAAAGAATGGGGGAACAAATGTTAAAATAAATTTAGTAGATTGAAATGCTACTGATCAATGAAAGGGATGGGTAAGGGGTATGGTATGCATGAATTTTTTTTCTGTTTTCTTTTTATTTTTTTTTTTCTGAATTGATGCAAGTGTTCTAAGAAATGATCATGATGATAAATATACAAATATGTGATTAAAAAAGAATGTTCATATTGCATGTTGATTGGTTTTATTAATAAAAATTTTTTTAAAAATCCAAAAACAAAACAACAACAACAAAACATGATAGCATTTGGGATCTGCTGGGAGAGGGTGCTTGTGCACACTTGTGTGTCAGGACATCAGTGTGCATGTGGGTTGATGTCCGGCTGAGAAAGAGATGGGAATCATACTCAGTCTTATACCCATTCAGGAAAACGGAAGTAATGCAAACACATGTCTATGTTGTCTTAATTAGTCCCTGCTGGAGGTGGTTGTCACATAGTTGAGGGTGATGCCAAGTGTCTGGGATTCTAGCCCATTCGAATTTCCTGTTGACTTTACCAGTATGAAAACAACAGGTAAGGTGGCACGGAACAACAACAATGTCCAACATTTGCACACTGCCATTTTACATATGATATTATATAATCCTCACAAGACTGAAATTAATTTTCTCCATTTTAGAGATAGAAGATTTGAGAATCAGGGGGAAAATTAAGTGACTTGTCCAAGAACACAGAATTAGAAATTGGCTAAAAATTACCCAATATTCTAACCCAAAACTTCTGACCCCAAATTCCTCTTTCCCCTATTTTATGCATTCACATTTGTTCCACTAAACATGGAGGGCAGGCATGGGAGATGCATTAAATGTTTGAGGATTAGGAGTGAAGAGAATGAGGCTAATGCTGCTGATTTTTCCTCTCTGCCCCAAGAAAGGTCAGATTCAAGAGAGGATTGTGTTGCTTTGAATGAAGACATTTAACCTTGGTAAAAGGAGACAAGCCAGGTGTGAAACCAATGCCAAGAGAACAGGTTCCAAGCTAGTCAGTTCTAGCCTTAACTGCCACTTTGATCCTGAATACTACAATTACATTTTTCTGGATTTTTTCTTCCTCTTTCAACATCTCTGTTACAGTAATCAAAATGATTATCTGTAAGTAAAAGACAAGTCAATGGTCCAAAATATAAAGATTCTACAAAATAGAATTTTGACCCACAGATTCAATAATAACCTTGGAGATGATTAAAATTTTTTCTTGAAGTGCTCAGATTTCTTAAGCTATGGTTTAAGTACCAAAAGCCACAGCCATAGGTTAAAATAGTGGTTTTCAAATATCAGCGAGCTTCAGAATCACCTGGAGTCCATGTTAAACCACAGATTGAGGGCCTCCCCTCCAGAGATTCTGATTCAGTAGGTCTGGGATAGCTGGAGAATTTGTATTTCTGACAAGCTCCCAAAAGGTACTGATACTGCCAGTCTGAGGACCCCACATGAAGAACCACTAGATTTCAGGAACAACTCACTAATGTCTCGGAAACAGCAGAAAGTTGGATGATCTGAAATATTCTCCAACTCTTCACCTTCTGGGGACATCATTGCTTTCCTAGAGCTCACTTCTGCCCAATTTAAAGAAATCCTATAGAAAGAAATCATCATCAGGCCATGAGGATGATTTGTTCCGCTAATTTACGCTACTAAAAGGGGCTGTTACCAATGTTCTCGTATTCACGAGATTGAATCTAATTCAAACTGATCCACATAGAAATAAGGCAGCAGAGGAAAATTCCAGGGAGGTATACATTAAAGCATTTCATAGGGGAGAACAAGTTTAGAAACATATGAAAAAGTGAGAATGAAGTTTAAAAACAGTTAACATTCAGCACACGAGTAAAGAGCTCATGTCAAAGTACTATAATTTAGTTTATGCTACATTCACCCTTTAGGACATATATTAAAAACTCAGCACAAGCCATATGGAGAGGTTTGCAAAATTGCATATTGAAAGGTAGGGAATATACCTTTTTTCCCCAAAGGGTATAATGCTCACTACCTAGAGGGCTAGAATAGTAACAAGATCACCAATTTGCAGGAGATATATTTAACAGCAAGCGTTTCCATCTCCTAAATAAAACAAATTAGCCTATTGGGGCTGGCTCATAAAAATCATTTTAGAGCTTCTAGACAATTTTGAGGTTTTATTCATAATAATATTTAGAGCTTCCATAAGCAGGATTTGAAGACTTCAAATTAAAATATAATGAATAGGTCTAAGTTTCTTCACTAAACACTTGAAAATTAAAACCTGCTAGGAAGCCATGGTTTTATCCCTTCCTTCAACAGTCCTTACCCCCAGCTCCCTGCCTCCCAGCTTTGTCACTCTAGATAGGGATGATAATACCTACTTCACTTGAGGGATGTGAAGATTAAATTGAGATAATACATAAAAAATCCCATGTACAGTATACCTTAATAAGACACAGGCTCTATAAATGTTAGCTCTTTTCAGTTTCCTCTGATTTTAAGATGCAAAAAATTGGGCGGGCCATGGTGGTTCAGCAGGCAGAGTTCTCGCCTGCCATGCCAGAGACCCAGGTTTGATTCCGGGTGCCTGCCCATGCAAAAAAAAAAGATGCAACAAACTCAGTTCTCCCATCATGGCACAGCATTTTCTTTTAGCTAATATAAATTCCAATCAAGAGTATTTAAAATTGTGCTCATACATACTCATGTTTCCTTGCAACAGGTCTGTGTTAATTCATTATACGGTATTTCTTTAGTTTGTATTGGTAAGCTGGTGTTCTGGGTAGCCCTGGATTCTATAGTAATATTTCTAAAGAGGATTCATTCTAATGAAATATAGGATG
Organism: Myrmecophaga tridactyla; assembly: GCA_004026745.1. Taxonomy (NCBI): domain Eukaryota; kingdom Metazoa; phylum Chordata; class Mammalia; order Pilosa; family Myrmecophagidae; genus Myrmecophaga; species Myrmecophaga tridactyla. Next base: position 119,999 of record PVIY010002747.1, on the reverse strand, counting down.
CCAGAAACTCTTTGAACAGAGGTAGAAACAGTAAATTGCTTCCCAACCTTGGTCACAGAGTCTGTCCTCCACCCTAGTAAAATGTGTCATCGAACTTTAGTCTAGAATGGGAAGACCTCATCATTTCCCTTGCAGCGGTTCACTGCCCAGAGGCTCAGCACCCATCCAAGTCTTGACCAAGTAGCCGCTGGCACACTTTCTTATGGTCAGTTAACAAGACCCCTGGCAATGGCAGCTTCTCTTCAGATAAAAAGCAATCTCTGATCTTTCGGTCCCAGAACTCTAAGAGGCCCCAGGGTTAGACAATTGCTGGATATCAGTCAGCTGGGAGGCGTCACAGTGAGCTTGCCCCCATGACCACCAAGAAAAGTTTATATATACTCAAATGTATGCTATTGCCCATGTTGAAAATCTTTTAAATTATAAAAGGGGAAGCATGTGAGCAGTGGTGGCGAAAAGCTGTGTCACTCACCTGCCCAGGCTGTTCACAGGCTGTCTGGTATCTTGCCTGCTGGCAGAGCTCTTTGACCCTTTCATATTTGGGCAAATGATTGGACTGTTGGATATTCTTGCTGGATTCTTCCTTCTTACGTAGAAATTTGCTTTGACAGAAAGGGAAAAGCTTTTTACTTGAGAAGTGTTCTGAATTACCTTCCCTGCGTCCTTCCTGTTCTCTTTTTCTTCCCTGTCACATTGACTCCACATTCTTCAAACAGCAAGAAATAGATGCTAAGGCTCTCTTCTCTCCAAAGGAGCTCAACATGTGATGAGTCCTTTGTGAAAAACATGCTGGGTACGATAAAGATGAGAGGACAGGATAGTCAGCCATCCCCCTCCAAAAACAAAATTTCAAAATTTGGGGCATAAATGTTTAGTTTTATGTGCTCAAATTCCTTCTTAAAAGAAGGCAATTATATACTTGCTTTCCCAATTTATGTACACAGAAAAACAGGACAATGAGTGTTATGAATCAAAAGGGGAAACCCATTCATGGTTATAGAAACAATTACAAATGCATACAATTGACATATTTAAAACTATAGAAGGCATATAGGAAGAAGTGAAAACAGGGTGCCAGGCAAAACTTTAGGGACTAAGAAAAGAACTTGGGAAGGATGTTTGAGAAAGTCAATCAAGTGCATCAATTAGGAACCAAAGCTGAGGAATATACAGTAAATCCATACCCATTTAAAGGCTTTGGTCCCATACTATGAGAATCTATTCCTTAAAGTTCTGATGCAACAATAATTACTCTGCTGGCTAGTACAGAATGAGTAGCAAACCATTCAATCTTGTGAGTAGCTTTCAAAATCTGCATGCTTGGTAGAGCAAAATAAAGGGAAAAAAAAAAATACCCAGCAGGAAAGCTGCCCAATAGGACTGGTTCCCAGAAGCACCCCAGGAACCAATAATTACCCTCTTTCCACTAGGAATGTATCACGCCAAATTTTGGCCTTCTTGTTTGTTCGAAACCTGAAAGCAAAATAATAATATTTACTGTTCGCATCTGGACGTTTTTTCCAAATGGATCTGCACTAACAGTTTATTTAAAGAAACACCGCTCAGCCCACAGACCAGGACTGCACCTTCACTGCTGTGCGATGCACAAACAGCCAAGAAATCCCTAGCCCAGAGTGAGCCTCTGGGGCAAGGTTTGTTTTGCCTCCACTTTTCTCAGCTGCTGCCTGGCTCTAGTGCCCGAGTGCCTGAGGTTGGAGGAGAGAAAGATTATTGACACACCTGTTACCTGGCTTTTCCAGGTCCAGAAGTTTGAGGACAGACTTGCCGTCCACATCAGGAGGGGTGTCGAGCCCAGCGATGTCCAGGATGGTAGGGGCCAGGTCAATGTTCAGGACAATGTGTGGGACTCTGCAAAGGACAGATGGTCACAGTCCAGATCCAGAGACAACACCAATGCAGGGGGGCACGTGGCGTTGCTTTTGCCCAGCAGTGATTCATCTGCCTTGGATCCTCTAACCCTCTCTGCTGCTCTCAGCTGATGGCTGCATTTGACCAGGGTGTGTGTGTGGTCAGCAAGGACACTCAAGATTAACCTGCCTGAGAACATCACCCCTGGGTTCTGGTTGCGATGCCAGATGAGATGTGGTTTAGTAGGGTCTAACGCTTCTAAAACCTGACAGTCTATAACTCCGATGTTGAATAGAGCTTTAAAAAAAAAAAATCAATATTCTGAAAAAGGCCACATTTTCATAGTTGAATCTAATTCATGCTGCCCAGTCCTTCAAGTATAAAGCCTTCAAAGTATAGATATGACAATTCCCAGGGTATCCCTAGTGATCATTAAGAGACAGAAAAACCCTTATTTCCCTCGCTGTCTCCCCAGGATACAGTGTATTTCAGCAGCAGGAAAGGCATATGGGGAGACCCAGAATATTTGCCTTCTGGAGCCCAATGCTGCCACTTCCAGGGGTGGGGGGCTCTGAGCAGGAATTAAGCCCTCTGGCGAGCATCTTCATTGATATGTCAGGGGAGCAGGCTAGCTCTTTAAGGGCCATTTCAGCTTTTAAATTCTCCTTCCTTTCTTTTCTTTTACTTTTTCCATAATTCATTCACATACATGATCTCACTTTATATAAAACACTCTGATGGGATTGGCAGGGCATTCGAAATCCATTTTATACTGGAAAAACAGAGATGCTAAGAGGACTTGGGAATGATTCAGTGAGTTGAAGCCAGGTGACAAAAAACAAACCTCTAGTACTTTAGAACTCTCTTCTTAAGAAAATTGTGTTGCTGTTAAAATTTTCGTTTACAATAATTTCTTAAAATAAAAAATTACAGGATGGCATTGGTTGTTTCAAAAAATGATGGTGGTATTTCTGATTTGAAAAAGCTAAGCATTAAGTTCCTGATTGTCTCAACTTGAGAGAATTAATAACTGCTGAAAGTTGTTTTTTTCTTTCAGTAGTATACTTCAGTCAATTTAATGTGATGTAGGAGGAAAATGGTTTTCATCTTCTAAATTACCAAGCTACACTCGCCCTTTTTTTGTTTTGGAGGAAAAGAAACCAGACACCGAGATTGGTAATCAAATTATGTTAGATGGACATGAACTTCGACAGCTGAATGTTGCAAACAGAAAAATACGTACATTGATCCCGGTTCCACACTTGGACCACGAATAAAGAAAGGCACGCGAATATCAAAGTCATACGGCATGGATTTCCCCTTGACCAGTCCAAACTGCCCAATATGGTAACCGTGGTCGGCCGTGTAAATGATGTACGTGTTCTCCAGCTCCCCCGTTTCCGCTAGCATATTATATAGCTGAAACACAGCACGGGGACAAGGCAGACTTCACTGAGATGACATCAGGTGACACTCAATCACGTTGCCCCAATTTCCCCCAAAGTTTTTTTCCATTATTTTTTTGAAGGCTAGAGTTGCTTTAATAAGGCTGACAAACATGAACATTGCCCACGTTTTCTAACTGTTTACAATCCTTGAGGGAGAAAGTCCAAGAATATAGTTGAAGCATAACTTTTTTGAATCTGGCATATTCTAGATACAGGTTTGTTTGGGAAAAAAACAAAACAAAACAAAACAAAAAAATCAAAACTTCTACCACCAAATTTATAGGTTTCAGTTTGAAAATCTATGCCTGAAGCAAATTTTACTACCTTCTCTCTTCGATCTAGTTACCAAGGATTGAAAACAGGCTGCCTCTGAGCCTGATTCAGCTAAATCCAGCCTTCAGGCATATTTTGTTTAGCTTATGCTATGTTTTAAAATTCAGGAAATTTCACATAAAAATTTTGCATTTCTTGTTTTTCTTAAGAAGTTAGAAGATCTGGCAAATACTGGATGCACATTTCTACATGGCAAAAATTAGCACGAGCTGAAGAGTTGCTGCCATCTTAAATGGGGTGATTTCAAGTTCACCACAATCCCCGCCATTCCTTATTGCCTTATCCCAGACCAGCTTTACTCATTCACATTATTTGCTTAATTTCCAAAGACACTTTAGGGTGTGACCCCTTAATTCCAACGTTCTGATGTTTCTCTCCCTTTTGCCACTGGCTTCACAAGAACCAAGTGGGGAGAAGGAGACAGAACAGGGAAGGGGGGGGGGATGATAAGGCAGTGGACACACACATAGGTTTGGCAAGAGCACATCTGTACAAAAGCAGCTCACCTAAACCTATCTGTGAGGCGAGTTCATATGCTTACCTTTTCCACAGAATCGTCCACTGACATCAGAGTCTGGAGCCTTTTGCGCTGTAGAACATTTGTGAATTCCATATGGATGGGCAGCATGGGGCCTGTGTACTGCATAATCCAGTGCTTATCCATATTTGGTGCATAGTTATAACTAGGAGTTCTAGAAAAATCCAGAAAGGAATCTTACCATTTATTTTTTATCTAGTCACTTAGAGAAATGCCTCAAGTTAAAGGTTGTAAAATAATCACTCAGGAAAGTGTGGAAGTATTTACTCTCCCAAGTATCTTCTTTTTGTGTTTATAAAATCTGAAATCTTTATCACCCCAAACAGCATAAATTATCTGAAGGTATATGAACTCAAACTTTCAAAACAAGCCTGGAAGCTGACAGACAATCATTCTTTAAAATGTAATTAGTGCAACTTGATTTGGATTCATTGAATAAAATGTATAATAAACACATCAAGATGATCATGTTTCTGTTACAAGTCTAAGGATAATACTCATTAACAGAGAAGGGAATGTTCTCATGGTGATGTTAACTCAAACAATTTTATTGCTAATTTGGATTTTACATAGTTACAAATATATTGACAAATCGTAATTTCAACACTTTTCTCTTGAATTTATAAAAGTATTTTATCATTTATATATCTGGCCTCTGATGACGTTTTTCTCATCCCTAATTTTACATATAGATACCACTGATTTAACTGGATTTGCTGGAATTACGCCCAAGTCTACTTCTACAATATATATTTACCAAAATCTATTTTTTTATAGATAAATCAACAAGAGTACAGGACACAATTTCTGTTATCCACAGAGACATGGATCCTATTTTTACAATAAGTGATTCAAGCCTACTTTTAATCTATTCCAGAGTCCAAGTGGCATCCCATCCATTCTACTGGGGATCCACAAAATACGCTGCCTCCTTAGAAGTCTTACTCAACTCCCTCAGATCATATTGTCAAGGGTACATATGTACACCAAAGCAATTTTCACATTGAGAATTATTTGTATGTCCTAACCCTGCTCAACTATAATCTCCTTGAGATGTTATTAAGCACGTAAAAGTATTTATATTATAAACTTAGAACTTACAATGTGTTAGACACTATGCTGTGTTTTATATACACTGACCATTTAATTATCTCAGCTGTTCTCTGGTTTATTATCCCCATTTTGTAGGTAAGAAAACTGAGGCTTAGCAATGTTAAATAACTTTTCCCAGATTCATAGTAGGTGGTAGAACCAGGACTCAATTCCAAAACCCATCTGCTTTAACAAAATGAAAAGCCAAATGAAGTGGAGAAATTCTTATTTTTGAAATTATTTTTAATAGGAACCACAATGTTGCCAATTTCACTGAACAAGCAATAGCCTATGTTGATTGAAAACATATGATGACCAGTCTGCTCTGGGGAGGAGCTAATCGGTGAAAGATTGAAGATAATGATGACTGAAAGTGACCTAGTGCCATCATCCTATATTAAAAAATCACTGTGGGGCGGGCCATGGTTGCTCAGCGGCAAGAACACTTGCCTGCTATGCCAGAGGACCCGGGTTCGATTCCTGGTGCCTGTCCATGTAAAAAAAAAAAAAAAAAAAAATCACTGTGAACCCAGTGATTTTGGGAGTCTTGGCTGCGTGCTTCGTAGATCAACTGTGGTGTAATTTCCCCTGGAAGCTTAGAATTTCTCAGATACATGACTGTGTAATGGGGCATTCTGATGTACACTGGGCCATATAAATACCACCTGTTGTTATACATTTTCTTCTGCCAGTAGACATGTAGAACCTTTCTTTTGATAGTAGAAAATGCTGCTTTGGTACCACTGACCTGTTTGGTAGCACAGAGCTACCCTGATGATCCCACATGGGCCACACATGAATACTTTCTAGGTAAGTATCTGAGTTGAAAAAATCCTATAGTATTAAAAAAACAAACTCTTCGGGTATCATTTGACCTTCTGTTTCAGAGAAACTTGCAATATAAACTTTCTTCTGCCTGCCAAGTAAATGACTCATGAACCAAATGGTCCCAGTTTGGCGGCTGAACGTGCTCCTCAGATCTGAGAGTGAAACACGGGCAGAATTGGAGTCCTTACAGCCCAGGAGCTTGTGAAGGAATATATGACTTAGTCTGTGATTCTTATTCTTCCCCCAGCACAGCAGGTCACGCAACAAGCAGGATTAGATAAGAGGTTGCAGAGGAAGAAAGAGAGGACTTTTAAGTCCCACCGAGATGGGTTTTCACCAATGGCGGTGGTTTGAGGCCAGAGAAATACATAACAAGTTTCTTGTGAAAGGTCCCTAGCCATTTATTGATACATGCCCTGAAAAGCGAATACAGCTACAAGAGATTAACTGCATGGGGTTTCTTTCTAAGACTTAAACATCCTCTTCTTATTGCCGTTGATATTTAATCAGCTTCATTTAAAAATAACTCTCGTTGACTTTTTCAAAACCACACAACTTCAACACAAATAAAAATTACAACAGGGAACCGAAACGCAGGCTCACAATAGCAAATTCTATCTTCCACCAGTCACCTTGATGTGCTTGGCTTCGCTCCACCTCACTTTGAGGAACAGGGAAGGTTGCAGAAAATTACAAGCCTCAAATTGGACTCCCAGATTTACAGAATGACGTGTTAAATCTGGATTCTATTAAAAGGGAGATTTCAGGGTCTGTTGTCAAATCTGTCTCCCCCCACCACCCCATATTTTTTCTTAATTTTTTTATATGGAAGATGGCCCCCCTGCTCTAGGGATGAAATCACACGTGGGGTGTGAGCAGAAGGCAGGGAAGTTGGGGGCGGGAGGCGGTACATTTGCCTTTTACAGAAAGAAAGACTGCTGCTGCTTCTCTCAGAACAGCAGCTGTTCAGGGGACCTGCAAGGTGGAAGGTCGGGGTCTCTGGGATTGACAGTGGTATTGAAAAGAGAGCTTTGGCCAAAGACCTGTGGCTGCCTCCTGCTGGGGTCTGCCAAATTCCTAGAAGATGCAGCCTTCTGTTCTCCAGTGATAATTAAGGTTGCTTTTGTAACTTAGGAATTGACTTAAAGTTATACAAACAGGGCCTGCAGTTGTCAGTGGGAAACCAAGCCACTGAAAGAGTGGTTTTAGGGAAAAGCGTAAACCATATATTTAATTATGCCATCATGTTTTAGAATCAGACCCAAATTCTCATCCCAGCAATGTCACTTACTAGTGTGTGATCTTGGGCAGGTATTTTCTCTAAGCCTCCATTTCCTCATCCATATAAAGTGAATAATAACTTCAGAGAATTCTTGTGAAGGTTGAGTTTCCAGTGACTGTCCAGAGCAAATTCTGGGACTGTATCATACCTGAACTTACAAATGGCAGGAAAAGATCTTATCATCTATTCATGCATTTGTTTGTCACGGCAACTCTGAGGAGTCGGCAGGGGATATTATCATCATTTGACAAATGAGAAAAGTAAAGTGCATGGAGGTTGTTCAGAAAGAATGCACTGAGGCAGCTCATGGCCAGAGCTCCTCCTGCTCAGTCCTTAACCACAGTGGTTAAAAGGAGGGTTGATGCATGCACTTCTCTCTATTAAGAATAAGTTCTAAAGTCCTTAGGCACCATCCTGATTTAAAATATTAGATGGTTTTGCTTCCCAGAAATGCCTTACACTCATTACTGAGTGTGTACTTTAGTTGCAGACACAAAATAAAGTCTGCCTTCCAAGTCACACTGCATGCATCCGCTGAAGGATGGATCACACCAGCTTTTTGCTTTGAAATTGAGTAGGTAAAGGACCAGATTGTCATTTTTGAGTTTCTGCTTTCTTTAAAAAAAAAAAAAAGAACCTATGTTGGAGATATGGTTACATGCTGCCGTGCCTGGTCTGGTGAGACTTTGTGATGATCAGACAAGGGGCTCCCCCAGAACTGTGTGGTCTAGACCTTAGGCACTCAAGAAAACATACCTGTAACCTCCAATAAACTGTTTCCATATTTAAATATTTCAACTTTCTCCAGCAAGGCTCCCACAGAGATTGCTTTTCTATACTCATTGCTTATTTGGATTTATTACCCAGCACACCAGATCACAGATACTTTAGACCACTGCATTTTAAAACTCAGCCTTCACCATCAATGCCAATTTTCTTTGTGGTTTGATTTTCTTTCCAGCATTGCTTATTGACATAACAGGAAGAAAAATTCTGAAAATCAGTAATGTCACCTTTCTTTTTTGACAGGTGGGTATTTGGGGAGAATAACTCTTAATAGTGAAGAAACAGTTTCAAGAAATGCTTGTGCTGTATATCAAATCCACACGTAGGGAATTGCAGATAACTTAGCAGTTCATTTTTATCACTGATGGCCTTTGCTGTCGCCTCAGTAAAAATAAATATATTTTTAGTGGTTTTTACTTTAATGTGCTTTAGTCATCTCTTATTTAGTCTCAAAGGACAATAAAAATACAACTAACTCTTAAAGGGTACTGGTAGCAGGACCATCATTCTCTGAGAAATGAAATAGGTTTTAATTCCCAGAATAAACCAATGATCCAGACAGAAGACCCATATTCAAAGCATAAAATTGGAAATTCTATATTTAATCTCCCAAGCTATACCATCTCCACTGACTCAAATTGAAATTATTTGATTGACTTTGTGGAGCTGCTTCTCTCCACCCCCAGTTAAATGTCTTTAGGTAACACTCGAGTACACGCAAAATGCCAGACAATCTTGATTACAGACAAATTATAAAACTAAATTAGTTAGGCTTTAAATTAAAAAGTTTTCTAACGATGCTGCAAACACCAATTGGAACTGTGCAAATACATGCATAGGAACCACCTCTAGTATTAATGGCGACTGTGATGGGAATTAAGAAAGCCTGGTACAGTGGGAAGAGCACGTGGGACCAGGAGAATTGAGCTTTGGTTCCAGTTTTATCCTTGACTACTTATGTGATCTGGAAAAGCCATTTGATTCTTCATCTTTTAATCTAAAAGAAATATGGAATTAAACTAAATTATCTCTAGGCATCATTTTGATTTGTAAAGCCTACTGTATCAATATTGCAATAATGTTTCAAAAATGTTTTTTGTGCCAACTGGTTGTTGAGGTTCACATATTTATTCATTTGTTAAACAAACATGTATTATGCAACTCCTGCTTCAGGAGTCAGGCTCAGCAGGCACTGGGCAAGGAGGAGGAAAGAGATTAAAGACTTAGCCCTTCCCTCAAGATGCCAGGGCACCATTCGCACAGCATTTTCTGGAAGTGCTGCCCCCTGGAGTTGTGCAATTCAACTTCAGTAATCTGGAAAAACACCTTATGTGACAGAACATGCAGTAAATGTTAGAGAGAACAAAGTTGGGAAACAGAAGAATAAGTCATCAGTCATACCTAATCTTCTAAAGCATGCCTTCCTTTCTAAGCCAAAGCAGCAGGTAAACTCACTACCCTACATGGGACATGACTCCCAGGGGTGTAAATCTCCCTAGCAACATGGGACAGAACTCCCAGGATGAGCTGAGACTCAGCATCATGGGATTGAGAAAGCCTTCTTGACCAAAAGGGGAAAGAGAAAGGAGACAAAATAAAGTTGGTGGCTGAGAGATTTCAAACAGAGTTGAGAGATTATCCTGGCGGTTATTCTTATGCATTATATAGATATCCCTTTTTAGTTTATGGTGTATTGGAGTGGCTAGAGGGAAGTACCCGAAACTGTTGAGCTGTATTCCAATAGCCTTGTTTCTTGAAGATGATTGTATAACGTAGCTTTTACAAAGTGACTGTGTGATTGTGAAAACCTTGTGTCTGAGGCTCCTTTTATCCAGGGTATGGACAGATGAATATGAATAAATATTCAAAAAATATGAATAAAAAATAAATAATGGGGGTAAGGGCTAAAATAAATTGGGTAGATAGAAATATTAGTGGTCAATGAAAGGGAGGGGGAGGGATATTAGATGCATGAGTTTTCTTTTTTTTAGTTTCTTTTTCTGGAGTGATGCAAATGTTCTAAAAATGATCATAGTGATGAATACACAATTATGTGATGATATTGTGAGTCACTGATTGTACACCATATATGGACTATATGTGTGTGAAGATTTCTCAATAAAAACATATATATATATATATATATATATATATATATATATATATAAAAGAGCAAATAAAAAAAGCATGCCTTTTAATTTATTTGTGGAATAAAAGAAGTAGGAATGAGTAAATTCTTTTTAAGACAACACATTTCTTCCCAATTTTAGGTAACAAAGGTATTTCAAAATTTTGTCCTGTTGTTCATACGTGCATATTATTATACTGCTGAGGCCAGGAAAGGTAAGTGAGCTACATCAGTGAGTGAGGACACAATATCACTATAGGAATACTAGGAAGACAGACAATTTACTGAATGTACAGTAGTGGCTGAGCCACAGCAAAGCATTTTATGATTAGGCTATTATATGTTTTTTTATTACAGAGGCTTTCACAGATTCCTAGGAGGCCATGAGCTACTGTCTGAGTAAGCAGTTTTTCCTAACCTGAGTGGGTGATAATCTGCTCTCATCTTTGGTTGATAGGTATAACCTTTAGTCTCAGTTTCTAAAGCCAACAAGCCAATATTCAATGGGATTCCATCCTTTGTGGGGAATGGTAAACACCATGGAAACACGATACATTCGCTCCAGTCTGAGAGGGTCAGATAGCTATAATCCAAGGCCAGACAAAAGGGATCCAAATAATGCTTGACCACCAAGGAAGGAGACCTGGAGGAAAATGTCTGCATTACTTTCATCCCCCCAACAGGGAAGCGACTACGGCATCTTGCACTGTTTTGATAGGGCTTGCCAAATATTTCTGCAAAGCACGCGACTTCTTGCGTCCCTTTGCTTGAATGTGCTGCTAAAGTTTTTGCTAAGGAGATCAGCCATTCAGTAGCTCCATGCACCCCAACTGGCAGCTTGTCTTCAGTCCTTCTCACTCCTTTGTCAGTGGACTATCTCTGAACCCGTGTAGTTAGTTACTCACTGTGATGAGAGGTGCACACTGACTCTCTTCCTTCAGTGGCAGCCAGGGAGACCTTTCCAACAGAGATGCTAAGAATTCAAGGCTTCTATAGCTTGCAAGGGAGACACAACCCATCTCTACATCCTTGGTGTACATAGTCCAAGACTCAGCATCACATAGTAGCTGAGTCACTCAACCAACTACAGGCATTTTCATGTTTATGGCTGAGGGTGTTCTCCAAACTTAAGCAGAGCACCTTTTGCACCTGGAAAAGATAACCCCACTCAGACTTGCGCTTCTTTTATCTTTTTTATTTTAAGGATGGTCAGCTGCAAGAGGTTCAGCATGCTGTGAGTCTTAGCACATTGAGAGATTTGTCATGTTGAAATGGACAAGTGTCAACTAGTCATTTCTCTAGCTATTTCCCTCAAACATTAAGTTGAACCATATTATTGGCAGTTCCATATGGTTCACCTTAATAAAACAGGGTCAACGAGAATTACTTTCTATATTCCAGCCGTCATGCCTCCACTGTTTTCGTTCATGGCATCATGCCATTACCTTGTTTTATAGATGAGATGGGGGGGGGGGGGTTGGTGAAAAGTTGATTGCCCACAGAGCTAGTGAGCATAGCCAGGACAGGAGTCAGGCCTGCATGACTCTAAGGGCTAACTTCTTGTCACTCTGCCATGTGCGATCTCACTTTATAGGGTTGACAGTAAGAGAATAAGTGCTCCGTTTGAACAACAGCAACAAAAAGGAGTAGCAAATTATTTGCTGGTGGAGATGACAGAGTCATCCCATGTTATGTTTTGACCCTCCCTCGTGCCCTTCAGTGACTTTGCTGGCAATTATGTACAAACTCACCCAAATACTCAATATTCAGCTGCAGTTTTCCTTTCTAGCTCTATCCCCTATGGCTTTTTATGCACCCCACACTTCAGTACCTAGGTCCCACTTAGACTTTCTCTCTTATATGGTAACCACTTGTCTGACCCATATTCTCTTCTGAAATCAACTTCCCAATCTCTGTAAAGTCATCTGCAGAAATTACACTCGTTCTTTGGGGCCCACTTTGTTGTTACCTGGTCCATGAAGATTTCCTGGTCCCCTCCAAAGATGTGAAAGCTTCTTCCTCCAAACCTTACAGGCCTGTAAATGCCCACCCCTGCACTTACCACTTCAATTACTATTAGTGATGTAGCTATTTGGATACTCGTCTGCCCTTTCTGTAGAGCAAGATTTAGGGCAAAGTTATTCTCTAAGGGATCAGACCATTAATATTTTAGGATTTGTAAACCACAAGGTATCTGCCCTAACTACTCAACTTTGCCATCAGAAGAAAGCAGCCATACATAATACATAACAAGTGAGCATGGCTGTGTTTCAATAAAATTTTATTTACAAAATCTGGCAGTGAGCAGGAGGTGGACCACTAGCTCTGGTTTGCTGACCCCTGTCCTGGCTTAGCAATTCCTAAATGTGAAGAATTATGTCTTCCTCATGAACTGCTGTGCTGTATAGTGCCACAGGTAGGGCTCATACATATTTTGTGGAGCTAAGCAGAATTTTAAATTTTAGAATTTTAAGAGGCTTTTGTTTTTTTCAAGAAAATTTTCTTTAGCTATTATTGAGTCCTGGAGAGAAATGCAGACCCCTTTCCGAACACAACTGTTGTATATACATGCCACAGTGCTGTCAGTACCTCTTGACCTGCAGCTGATTTTCTTGTAGGCTCAGAAACCTTGCCTTGAAGCTTCAAAGGCAGTCAGACTCTAAGATGCCACAAAACATAATTATTTTGTCAATCTCTTCTCTCCAAACTTAGGGAAGCACCTGTAAGGCTTACAGTTGCAGAGAGTGACCTCAGGCTTGGATTCTGCTAATACAACCAAGGAAGCTATGCAAAGTGATTCACAATTCAAAAGAAAAGGGGCATAAAACTGAAGGAATCCACAAAGATCCTTCTCTTTCATTTAATGAGCTGGTTATTCAATTTGCAAGTGATCTGTACTGAGAACCATGAGCCACTTACGAGCTCCATCTGTGAATTTAGTAAGACAGTTATATGTAGGGTCAAAATCCTCAGAGAGGGCGGGCCACGGTGGCTCAGCAGGCAAGAATGCTTGCCTGCCATGCCAGAGGACCCGGGTTCAATTCCCGGTGCCTGCCCATGTAAAAAAAAAAGCTGCTCCAAAATCCTCAGAGACTTGTGTATCTGCCCACGGAGCTGATTCCAAACACAAGGGGACATCCAGTTCACATCCAAGAAGGTGCTGGGGCAATCTTATTTATTCGCTTATGATACTTTATGCATTAAAATATCTCCACCCTCCAAGTTCCTGAGCATGCTCAGCAGTTTATCCACCCTGGCTTTGCATTTACTGTTCAGTGTTGCCCTAAGTCAGCTCTGCTCTCCTTTACTGTAGCCAAAACCACTGCTATGATACAGATGACCTCGTACTACTGACAAGGAATCATCAATCAATTATAAGATACAAGATAAGAATATAAAGACAAAATTCCCCAGAGATATGCAATAACCAGCAACCTGAATGCCTTTGATAGTTACTAATTTTGTAAGCTTCTTTATGTCTTGGATTTTGACTAAAAAATCAGTGGGGATGCAAACGGATGGTATTTAAGCACAAACAGATTAATAAACAATTTTGGAAGTTTAGTGATAAAGGAAACAGATGATCAATCCCCTGTTCCCTACCTCTCTAATGACTGACATTTCAGCACACAGACATGCTGTAGGTGGTAGGTTGCATATTGATTGCTACGGTTGGAAAGAAAATGTGTTGAAAAGTAAGAAACAAAATTATGTTCTTTGTAGCCAAAGCATCCAGTCTTATCCTTCCTCGATTAGTGAAAATTATTGGCATAGTGTAACTCTCCGCCACATCCATCAGCCTTCTCCTCTGTGTTTCCCCCTACCCTGCCTCTCAAAGCTAACACCTAGTTATTTTAAAGCTGTGACCTGAGGAGGCCTCAGGCAAGCCCACTCAAGCTGCTTTCTGCAGCCATCACAAATGCACTTCTGCAGCAAAGCCATGGCAGAATCTACCTTTAAAATAAACTCACGTTCCTATAACCAGATGAGGGGCTTAGGACTCTGCTACCACGAAAAGCATACCTTTTCATCATCCTCATTATTAAATACTACTCATTAATGTTATTTAAGACAACTGAAGGGAACTCCTGGTAAAAATCACCCCAATTCACCTGGCTGCTTCTGTTCCTTTCCAATCAGATACTTAAAAACCTGGCAAATGTGAGTCATAACCAAACTACCAGGCAAGGAAGGCTCTTCGTTTCAGCCGAGGGTGGTCTGCAATAAATTGGTCTTCTCACTGCAAAAGCCGGCGTTCCTACCTTGTGGGTGTGCAGGGTGGGAGGAAAGGGGTGGGGTGAGGAGAGGGGTGGAAAGGGAAGGAAAGGCCCACGCCGCAGAGCTGAAGTTACTCACATGTGTTGGGAAGCATTGGGGTACAGTTTTGAAAACTGTGGGGCCGAGTCCTCGGGGCCATGGGGCGCAGCGTGGCTGATCACCATCATAATGGGCCTATGGGGATACATTCTCTTAGACATTTTGAAGTAATTAATGCTCTCGTTAGTGATTAAGTCTGTGAAGTAGTCCTGAAACATACATTTGACACAAAACAAAAATTACCAAAGGTGACATTCATCAGATCACATTTGAATACTGCTTTCCTCAGAAGCAACTCACTGAAAGAAGAGTTAAGGTCTAAAGGAGGAAGGAAATCTGTACCTCCCAAGGCAGCAAAAGATTGCCAAAAACAGAAGAGACCAGTTGCCAGTTACTCCCTAGGCTTGCTGACTTGGTAACATGCAAAACATTTATTTTAGCTAACGCACAATTTAGCAATTAGAAAAGAAAAAGTCATGTTTGTCCAAGATTGTGATCAGACTTGGCAATAAAAATGCTAGAACACTTGAAAGCCCGGACACATACTTCATTCTTAGGTTTCTTTGACGCAATGTGTTGACTAAAAATTTAATTACATCAAGGGCAGGAAACAATCACACCCACTACAAATTCAAACACAAACACGTGTGCAGACACACACACACACACAAATGCACAAGCAAAAGGAACAAGCTTTTCTTCAAATTCAAAATTCAACTGTGGGATTTACCTCATAATTGCTTATTAGAGCAGAAGCCAAATTCCCTGGTACACAGGGAAAAACTGTAACATATTATCAATTAATTTACTTTGAAACATTTAAATTAGGCGAGCAGTGGATTTCCTACAGATTATAGTCTGTTAATTGTACAAATAAAGTGATACAGTTGCTGGGATTAGAGCCTGATTTGTTAATAAAATGACTTAGCCTGCAGTCAAGGGAGGGCTAATGAAAGTCTGCAAGGGGAGGGGAGGAAATGGAATGAAAAGAAAAGAAAAAGACGAAAACTTAAATTAAACCACCTGCTTCCTCTAAGTGTATCTCATTGGCCTGGAGCTCCAGAATAAACTAAACTTCATTCAGAAAGTGCCCTGGCAATGTTAACAATTTCAAGGGCTTCCGGGCATGACTAATCACATGTTGTGGACTGAGGACCCTGACAGCTGCAAAAGCAGTGCCTGAGGGACAGAATCTGCGTCACATGTCATTGGTAGGACAAGCCTAAAGGCTATCGCCTTTTTTTCTTCCATCAGGGTGTCTGTTTCATTCCTTTCCATGCTAAAATAAAAGATATATGTTCTTTTCGGACACTTCAGTTTGTCTTTGACATGTAATTATCTGTGATAATGGGAGACTTATGCTGGTTTAATATTTGGAGGGACTCATGATTACCTTGCTCTCCTCGGGATGGCAGGGAAAGAAAGGTTAATAGCTTGAACAAGGAGTATGTGAAGCCTCCCCACAGATAAAGAGCAAAGACAATTAACATATATAGCATAGGGCGGGCCACAGTGGCACAGTGGCAGAGTTCTCGCCTGCCTTGCAGGAAACCCAGGTTCAATTCCCGGTGCCTGCCCATGCAAAACAAACAAACAAACAAAAACATGCATAGCACACATCCTGTGCATGCCAGGACTGGCTCAACAACTGGAGCTGTGACCTTGGGTGAGGGAGTGGAGGTGCTGCCCTAGGCTTCCTTTTCCCTGACTCTTAAAATGAGGATAGTGCTCAAGCTGCCCTCTGAAGTTTGGCCAACTCTCAACTTACATGAGCCGGGAAGCCCATTAATAATGTTTGTGAATTCATTTGCATTCATGGTTTTCTGAAGGCTTAAGAAAAAGTGGGAATTTACACCATTATCTCCCAACAAGTTTCTTGTACTCAAATCTGGCCAAGTTCCCACTTCCAGTTTTGACCTACTGCTCTTTGGGGGTGCGGGAGCCTAGGGATTGCTAGATAGAGCAGATTCTGGGATTCTTTTAGACAAATGAGGAAGACAGAGGGATGGTTAGAAGAGAAGAGAATATTTGAGGCCTGATTATTTGGCCAAATTAAAAAAAATTTTTTTTCACTCGTGTGATCTGAGAATTCTACTTTAAGTTAGCAGTCACCAAACTTGGTGAATTTTTAAGTCAAAATGAAAAATCATTTGCCAGCATTCAACTACCGTTCAAGACAGATGTTTTGGCTTCATTTCAGTTTCTATGAAATCCTGGGACCCAGAGCCCTGGACACTTTGTGGATTCTCTCTGCCAAGGGACCAGTATCCGATTACATAAATACACCACGCTTGGTCAGAGAGGAGGGGAAACAAGGAATGTGGGTTTCCAAACTTTGATTATTGTACTTGTCCAGTCTTATTCTTATGCCATCATCTGAAGTCTTAGACAAAATATACTTCCACACCAATGGAAAGTAGAACAGTATAAGAGGAGCCTTAGATTATGGGGACAAGTCCTTCAGAGGGAGACAAAAAAATATTATAGAAAAGGTGAGTGGAGGCATCTGTGACTTTCATCAAAGGCTGATTGCCCTTCCTGGTAACTAGGGGGAAAAAAATCACTATACAAAGCCAATGTTCCTCGAGAGTCTTTTCCTTGCCTGGAGTTTAAAATTACCTCAAAATTTCTCATTCTAATATTGTAAGAACTTAAAAAGCCAATCTTGTGGATAGGTTAACTCACTGAAAATGGCTTTCCCATTATGCATAAAGTAAATGGATGCAGTGTAAAAGTGTGTGAAAATTACCTTTGCATAATCAAATCCATGCTTTTCTTTGATGCCATTGCGACAAACAGTGTAATTATAGAAACGAGAATTCTTGATTAATCCAAGCCACTCTCGCCACCCAGGAGGGATATAGCTGCCATTATATTCATTGAGGTATTTTCCAAAAAAGGCTGCAGTAGGGAAAAAAAAAAAAAGGATCATTTCATATGAAATAATTTATCATAAATAAATACATAAACATGAAATTTAGACTTGGAAAAGATGCAGAAAAACAAAAGCTAACCTAGGTAACAGCAAAATGACACTAGTAATGTGCTGACCCTTTAGCAAAGGACGAGCACACATTTTCCTTTAGGATAAATAAGAGGAGCACTCAAGAATGTGGATTATGGTTCAATAAAATCACCCTACTGATCACAGCAGTCTGGTTGCATCTATTTCTTACAGTTCTACTGGAATAAAATCAAAATGTTCCCTTTTGTCAAACTGGTATAACAATCAGAGATTGTAAGCAGCATAAGATTTGGAATGCTACCACTTGGCAAGCATTAAAGAACTGAAAGTTCAGTTACCGTAATAAAAAAAGTTTTCTAATTTGCTGTTTGAGAGGCATGACTTCTAAAAACATCATTAAAATCTTGTCTTTGTTTTTGCATATCCAGAGAGCACAGATTTTCCAAACCAAGGAACCAAGGTAAATGCCATTTTTATGGGATATGGTTAGAGTTTTTATGTCACGCACATTTCTCGTCGTGGGTGTTTCTGTTATACATATTTTATACTGCATCTATTATTGACAATTAAAAATTCTGGAAACACAGTTATTACATAGCTATTAGTATAATGCACCATAGATATTATAGTACATTATAGTGTAGTAGAAGTACATGTGCCAAAAATACCCATGAGCTGATTCAAAGACGACTAGAAGGCCATCACATTTATAACTATGGCATCTCACCTCCAAACAAAGCCCACTGACCAAACAAATTGATTCTTTTTTGAGGAGAGAAACCGAAATTCAGTCCTCTGCTCCAAGACAACATTAGGGGAGTAAGGGAGTTTAAGGAAGGTTGGGATTTCAGTAACTGTCAGGAGCATAACCATGAACTGTATCGTTGGGACACTTTGAGAGAGACAGAGGGTTGTATTATAATTTTATCAGGAAAGGAGACGTAAGTAAGAACTGTCCAGGGTAAACCTGGATTGTTTGTTTGCCCTATTAGCCTCACACATAGCCTTCCCTTCAAGTTTGAAGGGACTAGAGAAATTTTCTCTTATACCTGCATATACAGGAACAGGTGTGTGTATGTTTTAATTTTCCTGGTTTTGAAAAGACCACATTTTAGGTAGCGACATATCTCATGGACAGCTACTTCCAGGCTCATTAAGCTAGTTTGGCAGTTGACTCCAATTTAAATATCTGGAGATAGTCCCTGGAAGACTGGCTTGGGAAGTACTAGGAAAAAAAAATGATCCCAGATTCAAGGCATTTTATTGGTATTGCTTTTAAAGCATACATTTCTGAGTCTTACCCAAGGCACAGTATTTCTGTGCTATCATCTTTTTTTTTTTAATTTTTATTGATACAACAACATACAAGCACACACATTCTTACCATACAAACACACCATACATGGTGTACAATCGGTGGCTCTGTGCCGTCATCTTTGATATACAACAGCCTGCAGAACAGTTCCATCTGAATGTCTTACCTGCTCCTTAATGCAATTGTCCAAAGCAAACACAATTTCCCCTCCAAATTTACTTCTCCCCTCAGATGGTCTTCATTTCTCTTAATGGTATCACCTTCTTCCTGTTCTCCAGACGTGGGAACCCAGAGCTTCAAGATTCCACTGCTCCTTTCTTCTCACCTGAGCTGCCGTACCCCACAGGTTTGACCTCATCCTGGCTCTTGACACTATCTCTCTTTCTCCCATTACATGGCACCCCCAGCAGCCAGGCCTTTGGTCACCCCACATGCAGAAGCCCACCGTCTCCTGCCTAGCCTACCCGGCTCAGGGCTCAGGCTCTGCACTCTCAGCCATCAGTGAATCTCCCTGAAGACCAGGACTGGCCGCTTCATCCTCACGGTCACAGCCCACCAACTCAGATGGACCCTCATTGCCACAGAATCATGTTTAAGTCACCCACTCACCATTGGAGGCCTATCTTGGGTCTACACAAAGCACCTCTCTTTTCAACATCTCACATTTCTCAAGCATGCCTCTCTCCTGCTTCCTCCACGTGCTCTGTGACTTCTCACTTCTCTATCTTGCTTGTACCATTCTCTCCAATTCCCTCTCCATGTATCAAAACCAGAGCAAAAGCTATTGTATTCACAACCTTTGTCCTGTAGCCCCCAGTGCTCACCCCCAGTGCACTCCATCCCTGGGGCTCTAATGCCATTGTCCTGTGTGGTATCACTAAGCTCACACATAAGCCTAATCCCCCTTCAGCTGTAAACTTTTTGTGGGTAAACACTGCCTTTGCCTCATCTCTGTATCCCTTCCACATACTTGAACGTAGGAGGGACTCCATAATTTTTGTTTCTTGAACTGGTATTCATGGACCCAATATATTTTAGGGGATTCTACAAACTCGACATTTTAAAAATTTATGTTTTTCTTGGTTGGTTCTTCTAAACCAAATATCTGATTCTCCTAAATATTTTCAGAAGAGAACTTCAGAGTTTCTGAAGCTGATGTTTTTTTCTCATTAGTTTTATCTTCTTTGAAAGAGAGTCTGGACTGAAATTTGAGAAGTACAGTAATGCTTGTCTGTTTGTTGAATAATGCTTGTTTACCTGTTGAATCTGGGAATGCATGAAACAATCAAGTAAGTGGTAAATTAGCTGAATGCTGACCACTCGTGGATGCCCAGGATTCCACCGGGGCCCTGAGCAGACTGCTGGGTGGGGCACCGAGGCACAGGGCAGAGTGCCAGAGGGTCTCCTGTCAAGCTGGTTATGTACCTGCAGTAGGATTTCTTCTCATAAGGGGGTCTCGCCTTTAGAGACTAACCAATTTTTTCAAACGAAACTACAAGATGATTTTCCTTTTCTGGAAAGATACAAGAGGACTGGAAGCCATGGGCAACTAATAACCAATACTAGCTCAGACTGGGCTGTTTCTAAGAGCCTTCCACGCAACCTTGAGCTCTGCTCTTTCCTCAGGCCTCCTCCTCATCCTCAGGGGTTTATTTTCACTTTTCTCTCCTTTAGTCCTTAAAGATGTAAAAGAACACGGGTGGTTAAGAATACAAATCTGGAGGCAGCCTGTTTGAGTCCAAATTCTGGCTTTGTTTCTTGCTAGCGATATGTCCAAGGGCAAGTCACTAACAACTCTCTGCCCCAATTTCCTCAATTTTTCATCTGTAAAGAACTTTAAAAACTGCCTGGCATGGAACCGGGGCTTACTAAAAGCTACTACAACTACATTATCAGCGTTGCTGACACCAGCCTTCTCCTTTCCACCCAGTGTTCGTTTTAAATAACTTACCCAGCTATAGTAGGATGCAGGGGAGACCTGGCTCTAGACCCCTGTACTTGTGCATTTTAAATTTCTCCCTCCATTTCACTTATTTTTGTGGCAACACATTTTTTCCATTTGGCTTACATGTCCCTTTGCTGAATTCTTCCAGCTACTTTCAGGTTTTATTTTTTGTTTCTTTTTTTTTTTTCTTCCCTTTCAGGGCAGCTGTGCCTAGTCTTTCAAGTCTTTTTCTCATTGTTTAACTTTTTAGATAATTTTGTACTGTTTTCTACCCATGGTTATGGCTATTGCACTTTGCCTTAATCTTCCCCTTATAAATTATTCCTCCAGGGCTCTTAATACTTCTTGTCATTTGATTCAGAACTCCTCCAGGTCTTTGGTATCTTTGTGTTAATGGAGTGTAAAAAAATGTGCTCGGCATTCCAGATGTGTTATGTGTTCGCACCCATCCAACTCGTTCCAGGAGCGAAGGAGCGAACACAGCCTCCTGCAGAGCGGCGCGCCACCTCGCTCGGCTCAGCCTCAGGTTACTCCAGCCTCTCTTGCGGGGCTGTGACATCGAGACTCATTTGTAATCACCCCAGCCCCTTTCAACGTTACGTTTCCTGGCAGCCCTCTGCAATTGATTATCTAGGCTCCTAATTATTTTCCTCCAGATGTATTCAACCTATTTCTCCCTCCTTAAGGTGAACTGCATTTTCATGCTCATATTCCCAGTACGACTATGGATCGTATATGTCCAGTTTGAAGTGTTTCTATAGTAGGCTTTGGCAATTCCACTTGACTTACTACTTTCTGAACACAGCACTACACGCCATTTACCATCCTTCTGTGTCATTATCTTTGCTTAGCGACATCATTAAACCGTTCCCTTCACAGTTTTATGAGAAGGGTATGGGGACTTGGTCAACAGGGAGAAAGATCAGAAACACCTGGTTAGAATTATTGTCGACTCAGGCCATGCTACTTCTGCCGAGGACTATCAGTCACACAACGCTTTGAAAAATTTCCTTGAACTATTGGAAGCAAAGGTGCTTCTTTGTAAGTCAGCAGTAATAACTATACAAAAGATTTCTGAGGCTGTGGAGAAGTCAAACTGTATTTATTATGAATGATATATTAACCAAGCTTCTACTCTGTGTACTTCATAGACTCGGGGTGATACAATTTCACTGTAGTATCTACAAATGTACATAATTTTGAGCCAGGTTAAAATTATGGGTTACTATTATGTTAGTTTGTATACATGAGTCTGGTTTCCCTAGCTAGGTTGTAAGCCTAGAAGATGGAGATTCTACTTTTATCTCTTCATATCCCAGTGTCTGGTATAGCACACTGTGGTACAACAAATGAATGCAATATTTATGTATCTGTACTTAGCAAAGATCTATAATTCTCTCACAAAAATAAGAATTTTAGTATTTAACTTGAAATGAACACTACATTTGAATAAGTCTCATATTAGAAAATAAATATTACTCTCTGTAAGTACTATAAATAAATTTTGTAATATAAAAGAACATGAAATTAGAAAACTAATTTGTTTAAATTTACTTGTTACAAAAAATCCTTTAGAAAAAAAATTGACTGCCTGTCTAGTAAATATTGCCCCTTTCACTCCAGTGATATGAAGTAGAATTAGTGTGACTAAAATTTAATGCATGTAATTTCATGTGTCATGAGTTACAATTGTAACTATTTTATGCTACAATTTAAAAATATATCAATATAATAAAGTGGTTAAAATAGGATTATTATATATAATTTTGGACAGGGAGGAAAAGCAGGGAATCATTTAAGTCTAATCTTTCCATTACATAGGTTGGAAAACTGGTCTGCCCAAGTTCTCAAATAAATTCAGGTCAGAACTACTACAAGGGGACTCAAGCTCTTCTCAGTTAGAGTTTCTCTAACACTTGCTCCCTCCGCAAACATGGATCATTAGTTTTACCTCAAAATTTATGTAAAGTTTTATTAATGATTACACCCTCTCAAGAAATTTGAACTAAAACTTTTTCAGCAGCATTTGCACAGAAAATGTATTTTTATGATAAATAATCCAATAGCACTTATGTCAGAACATAAAGTGCAATTAGATGTTACTGTATTTTCCCTTTCTTGAACATTTAAGCTGTTGTAGAGTCATATTTTCCATGACTAAAGTTAGAAAAATTTAAGCTATAGCCAGTCCAAAAAACATGCCTCAGTCCTAAAAAAGAAAAATCATGTCATACAATAGTAAATATAACATGGGATCAATTCTATTCATTTAAATCCAAGAATTCTGGATGCCTCCCAAAATAAGCTTCTTAGTAATTTGTCTTTTCTGAGTTGTTCTTCATAAAACTTGTTGCTGCTTTGTGTTTTTTTCTAAATGGGTATTTATGTATAATGCATATTTTGGTTCCCTTCATTATTTTTATTAGGCTCTCAGCTAAGCGTTCTAAATAATATATTCGTTATTAGGAAAATAATAAAATATTTATACATTAGCTCCCACACACACACTAGTTTAGTGACTCATAAATAATTATTGCTGGTTCAATACCTACTTGCCAATTCTCTTAATTTCCTAAGATGCTTGTCATCCTGTTGTGCTTATTTGGGTATTTTCAAATGGGTCTTTGTCCTTGGTTGGATCAATAATTATTACCACAAAGACATCTTCACTTACTAATTATCTGAGTCACTTTAATGTCTTCCGATCAGAGATAAATTTAAATTATATAGATCTCTCTCACCGCCATTTTTGTCTTCCAATTTTTAACCTTTCTGATTTACTAATAGGCACATCAAATTTCATTTTCCTGAATACATACCCTTTTTTCTATCTCCAACATCTTAAATATTTGGAAAAGTCCCTGTTTCTTTTTAAAGAATTCATTTTCAGGATGATTCACTATAAATTCCGATATTATCTAAGTGTTTATACCCCTGGGAAGAAGACCAGCTTCAGTATCAAACCTAGTTTTCATGAACAAATCTATGATGACTGGAGAAGACAAAACACTAAAGCAGAGCTGCTGGGCTGTACCAAAGGACCAGCACCGTTCCTTGGGACAGCCTTATGGTGTGTGCCCAAGTTTCTTCCTCAATGCAATCTTTAAAGTTAGGGTAGCATACTGGAAAGGTCTAGATGTCAGCACTTCCCATTAGATCATTGGCTCTGTCACTTCAGCAAGTCACTTTAAACTTTTGAGTCTATATTTACCCACCTGAAAATAAGGGAATTGAACCAAATTATCTCTAAATTTTATTCAACTTATGTAATCCATTGTAGGGTAGATACAGCATAGTACAATTTAAACAAATGCCAGAGAGTATGTACTTCTTAGAAGCGTTGGCTTGGTTTTTATCTTGGTGGCCCAGAGAAACTTCGCAGTGGATGGTGTTTGTATGTTTGCTTTAGCTATCTGGAAGTTAAGTTCCAAACAGGCAGCCTTTCTCTACAGCTCCGTGGCAAGCAGTTTGGACACCAACCACTCCCTTGACTTAGTTAGTTTTACTCTTCAATTTCATTTGCCAGGGTCCTTAGTGCTCTGTATCCTATTATATATATATATATATTTTCTTTTTAGTATCCTACTATACTTTATGTGTCTCTATAAGACACTTATAAGACGACAGAAAGAGGAGACGCTCTGGAGTCAGAAGGACTGCGTTCCTTCCATCACTGACCTGCAGTGTGGCCTTAGACAATTAACCTTCTGAAGTCTCGGTTTCTTCACGAATAATACAGGGTGGATTCTATCTTTCTTTCTAGGTTGCTCTAAGGATTAGGTGAGATAATTCAGGTAAAGTGTTTGACGTAGAGTAGATAAGTAACAAAAGTTAGTTCCCTTCTTTTTCTCCTTTCCTAATTAAGTTCTGAGACAAATTAGAAACTCTGATTAACTACTTTAAGTCCTTGGCAGGGCTCTGAATCGCCCTCAGGTCTCTGTTTCTCAGGATGAACACTGTCTGCATCACCCTGGTTACGGGGAGATTCCCTTTGAGCTCTGTGTCTCTACTAGAGATTAAATTATAGGAGGTCTGGGAGTTGAAAGGCACTAATTTCACACAGTGCAATTTGGTGATTAAAATCAGGAGCCAGGCATCAAGGGGACCATATCTAATTCTGCTTCTGAGCTGGGCATATAAAATTTGAAATCTCTACCTCAGATATAAAACAGAGCCAAGTACATTTGCCATCTCTGAACCCTACAGGGATGTTTGCAAATCGTTTCAGAGTCCTCAGATGAAAACTGTTATAAATTTAAACCACTAAAGGGAAAAAACACCTTCATGATAAGGTACAGTGTGGAACTTGGTTTCTTTCCTTAACATAAGAAAACAAACTTGATATTCATGACAGGAGTTTCCTTTGGGAGAAGAGATCTTGAAATGCCTGAGGATAACAGTGCTATCATACTCATAATCAATATTTTCACCCATAAACGACAAGTAATAAGTGCCCACTGGATGCTCTGCAAAGAAGCAATGGTCACATATTTCCCAAGTCCAGTAGGAAAGATTAATTTCATTTTTTAAAGAAAAGGATTAAGAGGATACATTTATCTGAAATCCTACTTAATTCTTCAGAATAGAGAATCTGTAGATGTGGAAATCACTTCCAACACGTTTTAATGATGACATCTTTAATTCTTATGAATGAATCTAGATGGTTCTGAAAAAAACTATTCTTGCACTATAGCCATTCAATCAACATCCTTAATTTCCATGAAGACATTCTTGGAAAACTAAAAACAGCATCTAAATGCTGGGAGACTAAGGGTTTGGGGGACAAAATTACAAAAGGAGCATTACTTCTTTCTTTTAAAGACTGACATAATGCTCGTAATTCCTTTCAAAAGGAGTCTCCAATTTTCCTAGAACAGACCAACTGAGACCTCTTTTTGTCCTACATAGACTAAATTACGATAGTAGGTGTGGCAATCGGGTCCCAGGTTCTCCTGGAAAATTCCAACCACTGGTATCAATTGGTACAATGCTTTCATAATACATTTACTGAGAGTCATTTTGACTTCTCTCTATGGGACGTTTTATTGTACATTCTTCAGAGTAAAAAGTAAGGGATGGATGTGGAAAAATTGGAACCTTCAAGCACTGCTAGTGGGAATGTAAATGGTGCAGCCATTGTGGAAAACAGTCTGGTGGTTCTTCAAAAAATTAAACATAGACTTACCATATGACCCAGCAATTACACTCCTAGGTACATATCCAGAGGAACTGAAAACAGGGACTCAAACAGATACTCAGAGGCTGATGTTCATAACAGCATTATTCACAAGAGCCCAACGAGAGAGATAAAGAAAATGTGGTATATTCATACAATGAACTATTATTCATCCACAAAAAGAATGAAGTCCTGATGCGTACTACAACATGGAAGAACCTTGAAAATATTATGCCACATGCAAAAGGATAAACATTGTATGATTTCATTTATATGAAATATCTAGAATAAACGAAGTCATAGAGATAGAATGTACATTAGAGGTTATTATTAGAGGTTATTATTAGAGGCTTGGGGGAAGGGGATTAGAAAGATATTACTTAATGGTAAAGAATTTCGGTTTGAAGTGATGAAAAATTTTAGAAATAATCATGGTGACAGTTGCACACTGTAATTAATGCTTACTGAATTGTAGACTTTAAAAGTGGTTAAAATGACAAATTTTATGTTTTTATATATATATATATATATAAACACAATAAAATTTAAAAATGAAAAGTAAGGGATAGGGAGGATGCTGACAGACCAGAGAAAAGCCTAGACCACTCCCCTTTATAGACTTTTTATAACTTCACTCATACATCTCATCCCACAACGCAGGCAGTGAACTGTGCAATGACATATACGCGATGTCTGTGTGTAACTCCTGTGCCGAAGAGGTGCCAGCAGAGGCTCACGGGCTAGGAATGCAATCCTGTACCTGTCCTGTAGCCAGTGTTGTTAAGATACACAGCGAACGTCCGCGGCTCGTGCACGGCCTGCCACGAGGGGGACGAGCAGTTCTCGTTGTTGGTGTAGACGTTGTGGTTGTGCACATACTTCCCGGTCAGCATGGAGGACCGCGAGGGGCAGCACATGGGCGTGGTCACGAAGGCGTTGGTGAAGGTGGCCCCCCCGTGCTCCATGATCCTCCTCGTTTTGTTCATGACTTGCAGGGACCCTGAAAGGCACAGTTGCGGGTTGTTCAGCAAGCGCAGGGCATGAGAACCCACGCATATCGTGTCACTCGAATGATTCATTCATTTACTGCCCCCACACCCCCACCCTGGCTTGAAGGAGTCTATAATTTGATGAGCGCTCATTTCCAGAGCAAAAGTGCACATTTGGGATTCTACCATATCAAGTCTTTTGCAGAATAATAAGCACATGTCTTCAGCCTTTCCCTTCTTTAATCAGAAAGAAGAAAATGCAGATCCGTGTGATAACTAAAGCTAGGATTGGATGCAGATTCAAAGCCCAGCAGAACTTAAAGGTTGCCAGAGAACAATTGCTTGTTACACGGATCACCAAAATCTCCTAAGCCATGACAGATGCAAAATGCTAACGACACTGAAGAAATTACTACATTTATTGTTCTAACTTAAATAAAGAGGTAAAGTAAAGAAAAAAGGTTAAAGTTCCCCCAAAATGCCTGTATTCAATTAAAAATTGATTTGTTAATGTAACTTGGTATCCTCTAACTAGGCCAAATGCCTGCCAGTTTTTCTATCTGTACAGCACCATCACTTTATATTTTCATCTGCTAATATGTAATTTTTAAAGACAGGTTATTTCTTGTGAAAGGTCTATGCTTCTACTGCATTGAAAAAAAAAATTTGCAAGTAGTAAGAAATTCCATTTTAACTGTAAAAGGATGTAATTGGGCAGAAGATTGCTGAAGAGAAAAAAATTCTATTTTGATTAGCCTTTCCAGCCAAACACTGTAGCTGAAACACATCCAAACAGGCAAGAAAGCCCAGGCCAGAATTCAATAGTCTTTTCATGACCTGTCAAGAAATGTACTACAGAGCATCACAGCCAGGACTATTGCATTTGAATCCTGGAGCCTCCACTCTCTAACAGATCCCACTCCTTCCAAAGAAAGGGAGAGAGTCTATGTGGTTTTCCAGAAAGGAAGGAAATCATAATGCAAACCAGGCAAGCATTCAGAGTTGATGAGACGCATGCTACAGCTACGTGGCTGAATTCTTCATATAGTAGCATTCACTGTTCACATGAAGCATAGGAGAGTAGGAGGAAAATTTTTCTAATTAGGTCTCATTAGATCTCCCTAAAATAAGCTTCACTCAGAAGCACTCCTAAGTGCTTTTTCTGGTTGTCTTCAAGAGATCGAGTAACCTTTCTTTGCAGTCAGTGAATAACATATCGTGAGCGGCCACTTCACCCAAAAGGTTTTAACCTCGGCTCTCTGGACTGATCCTTCAAGCGGAAGGATTAACCAGAGAAATGGAAAATTCTCTGCCTCTTGTCTTCAGCAGTAAGCTACCTAGATGAGAAAACCCATATAAAAATTCCTTCAGGATACTTCCAAAGCAACACCCTCATATAAATGGAACACAAATACAGCAGCGGCTCTACATTTAAATACAGGAGGGAACTTGGAGTGCACCTTGAATAAGGACTATGAACCAAGAGGTGGACATGGATGGGGTGAAGGAAGAAAAGTGCCAGATGGGTGACTATTACAGGGAACATGGGGAGGATTGTAAGGGTGCTACTCTGGAGGCAGGAAGAATGTACGATGATGGGGAAACACACACAGATTTCCCAGAATGAAAGGGAATATGGAGAACTCTTTTGGTGAAATGCAGGAGGCAGAGTTAGCAGACAGCTTGGTGGCCAAGCAGAGAGATTCAGATTTGATAAAATAGGAAAAATGAGGGTAGTTCCTTGTCAAAGGTATGAGTGATGTAAGAAAAAGAGTATTTAAGAGGTGTTGCGTGGCAGTGGTGACATGTAGAGTGACTAGAGAATAAGTTGGTCCATCAAGGGTATAACCAAGAGCGTGTGGATGTCGTCTAGCCAGCCATAAGATGGTAAGACCTGGATTGTGCCTCCCAAGTAGAGCCACTCTAAGAAGTAGATTCAAGCAACATGGTAAAGCATCAGATGGCTATGAGTTGACTAATACTTCAAAGTTTTTACATGGGAAGAAACCGGAAAAGTAATTGTTGCACTGATGGTAACTTAAAAGGAATATGGCATGAAGATCAAAATGGTCCACTTCAGAAATGTTAATGTTATGTTTTCTATTTGTGTTGGCTGATCTTACAAAGAGAAACATTCTGGAGATGGATAGAGACAGGGGAAAGTGAGTGAGAGATAGCTGCTGATGACATCTATTCATTTCTTTCTCTTCATTAGATACCTGCAATTGTTATTCACTGTAATCCTTTGAATTTGGGAATAATTCAGAAAACACTGCCGACTGATTTTCATTGCCTAATAGACTCTTTATTTGAAAGAAGGAGCTCTCAGAATTTCCTTTACAAGCCTTAGCTGAATTTTAATGGGAAAAAAAAAATGTAGCTAGAAGCCACCCACCATAGTCCTGAATCACAAGGCTGCAATCCCCTATTTACTGACTCATTTCAGACTATAACTGTGGGGTGGCAGGTAGAAATATGATCTGAGGTCAACATAACATAAAATGGGGCTAAAACAGCCCCATTCACAATCTCTGGAATTGTTCTAGCAAGTACTCTCCTATCATTCTGAGAATCCTTCTTAATTAACTGAGGAGATTGTTTTGCGGTCTAAACAATCCCTCCAAATGTTTTACTTCCAACCAGTAAATGGTGAGCCTCAGTTTGGGGTAGGACATGAAAATTTGCAGTAGGACATGAGAATTTGCATTTTTGACAAGCTCCCAGGTGATGCTTAAGCTACCTGTCAGTGACTCACACTAGGAGAATATTCTAGGTTAGACACAGAATCAGGGAAGCCTAGAGCTGGGAGAGAGACGTTAATGAGAGCCTTGCTTTAAGTGATGTAAGTAGCGAAGGCCAATTCCAAGGCTCTAAGATCTACTGCAGAGAAGAAAAGGAAACATTTATTTAGTTTGTACTCTGAGGCAGGTTCTCTTTTCAGTGTTTCATGTCTTTCAGCTCATTTAATCCTGACAACACCCTTCATGATAGGTCCTATTATGTATCATTCCCATGTGAGGTGAGGAAACTGAGGCACAAAGGATATTAATGAGCCTAGGGCCACACATCGGGAGAGGGCAGACACGAACACAGGCGGTCTGCTCCAGTGTCCATGTTCTTGGGCTCCGTCTACACTGAGTACCTGCTGTCACACTGAAGTTTTGAGACTGAGAAACAAACCATATCGGCTCTCAGACAAGACATCCCACTTCATGTAATGTAATTTTTTGCTTCATCTGGCATCTTAGGAGAGTTACCATTAGATCGTAAAGCTTGCCAACCCCCTCTTAAGGGCTGAAAGGCAGCTCAGGTGAAGGATGAATGGACTACAGGTGTGTTTGTCTTTAGTGGCTGACTGCCACGCTGGTGTTAAATGCTACCTCTGCTCTCTGCTGGATTCTCTGGCTATATGCAGACGATGGTGTGCAGGTGTCCGTACCTCTCTACTATGCTGAGCTGGTGTGCACCAGTAAGGAAAGCATGAAGCACCTTCTTATCTTTTATGTCTGCACACTGATTAATGTAGGTCAGTGACATTGTCTTGACACTGTATCTATTGCTGCTATGATTGCAACATTGATTTTCCCCTGGGAAATGCTACCAAAAAGGATTCTATAATAAAACCCATGATTGCACATTTAAGGCTGTTGAGAACAGCGTGAGGGACAACGTTCTGTTCTCCAGTTGGAAGGGCTCGGTTTTGTTTTAAGCTGAAGTTCCTCATTTCTCTGGCTTTTGAGCCTTTGGTGCCCCAAATACAATAGTGTCAGTGTTTAATTACTAGAACAATTATTTCATAGAAATGCTATGAAGCTTAAGGATGAACACCCATAAGAAGATTCATAAGATGAGGCATGGAAGGATAAGGAGATTAGAAGGAGACTTGGATTTGAACTCCAATAGAATCCACTGATTAGCCTGAGCAAGTCATTTAACTGCTTTTGGTTTGCATTTCTCATCTATAAAAGACATAGTAATACTCCCCTGACTAGTCCACAGGATAGTTGAACAAATGGCTTCATACAAGGAGCTTTGCAATGTAGCTGTGATTGTGCTTTGTGAGCACCTCATTTAGTTTTCTACTGCCTTTTCCATCTCCCTTTCTGCAATGTGTGCCTAAACTCCAAAAGCTGGGATAAAAGTAGAGGGAAATTACCGTTAGGCGTTCAAATACATCCCCCAAAAGATATGTCCAAATAACAAGATTATTTGGAAATCAGGTCATTGCAAATGGGATTTAGTTAAAATGAGGGCATACTTGAGTATTGTGGGCCCTTCATCCAACATGACCAGGCTCCTTATAAGAAGAGAAAACGTGGACACAGATCTGGAGACAGACATAGGGGAGAAAGCCATGTGACGACTGAGGTAGAGATTAAAGCTCAAGGATTAGGCTAAGAAGAAGCAAAGAAGGATTCTATAGATTCAAAACTTTTATTCTCTGGAACTGTGGGACAATACATGTCTGTTTGTGATTCCTTGTTACAGGAGCCCAAGGGAAACTAAGATGATTCCCTTTTCTATGCTTTAAGTCTTAAAAAGTTGATGTTGGCTTTCAATGATCAATTCTTCCCCACTCCACACACAGCATCCCTCGCATTCCAAGCAGGAAGCCTGACTCTGCAATCATTCTTAATTGCTCTATGAGATGGAAGGCTGGACAGAATGCTGGAGAGCCAGGCGTAATTAGGTCGGGAGTAACTGGCACAGGATACTGAGTAGCTTGAAGGGAGAGACAACTCAGGTCACAGTTGACTCCCTGTCCTGCCAAGAGAAGCTGTCCCAGCACCAGAGCTCCAGATTGGGACTAGGGACCCTGCTCCTGCAGGGATGGGAGATGATGTAAAAGCAATCCATTGTGGACCCAAGATGCTGCATAGCACTTGGATCAACTGTTATGGGGAGTGGGAGAAGTGGTGCTATTCAGGAACCGTGCATAGCTCTCCTGTTGGCAACTTCCGTGGATTTAAAAGTCAAGGTGCTTTGCAAGGGGTATGTGATGGATTACTGAGGCTGGATAAAACCATGTTGAAGAATTTAAGTCATTCTATGTACTCCAACTAATTTATTCCCAAGCCAACTGTATGAGAAAAGGTCAGAATAGAGAAAATGTCCCACTAATCTGAATGAATTTACCAAAACCACACAGAGAGCTTGCATCACTTGACTCACATGTTACATTTTATAATGTCTTCACCATTCTTGGTTCAAATATATTAGCTGATTACTATCCAATTTTTTTGTGCTATTAAACATGAAAATTTTCATCAAACCTATATATCAAGTCTGGAAAAACTCATGAAATTAGGAGTTCAATAATAAATAAATGTCTATTGAACTCCTAATTTTGTGAGCTTTTCCAGACTTGATAAATATGCATATATATATATACATACATAAATAAATGCTCTATAGTAACTATATCCTTGCTATTTTCTCATTCCAATAATATTATTTCCATAATAAAGTATAGAAATGCCATACTAAACGGTATTTCCCATCATAAAATGGCTTTATTGATCTATTGAAAATTTTAATTCTGAAAACATAAGAAAAAAAATACCATGATTAAACAATATCCCTTTTCTACTAAAACTATGGAATTGCTAGACAAAAAAAATAGAGATTTTCAGCCAAAACCAAAGAGGAAAAACAATTCGGGGGAGGGGGAAAGAGAAAAAGTAGCAGAAAATAAATCTGTCTGAAATATTTCCAGGTCACTAAGACTCATTATTCCCACACCACTACACCCCAAAGAGCAAAAGAACATAAGTACAATGTTACTTAGGGGAATGGAAATCAAAATGCCTACAGAGGGAAGAGAGAAATAAGACAAAATAAAGTTTTAGTGACTGAGAGATTTTAAAGTCAAGAGGTTATCCTGGAGGTTATTCTTATGCCCTTTTAGTTAACGGTGTATTGGAATGGCTGCAGGGAAGTATCTGAAACTGTTGAGCTGTGTTCCACTAGCCTTGATCCTTGAACATGATTGCATAATGATATAATGATATAATTTCTACAGTGTGACTATGTGATTGTGAAAATCTTGTGTCTGATGCTCCTTTTATCCAGGGTATGGACAGATGAGTAAAAAAATAAATAGATAATGGGGGGGGGGTTAAGTGGTAAAATAAATTGGGTAGATAGAAATATTAGGGGTCAATGAGAGGGAGGGGTGAGGGGCATGGGATGTATGAGTTTTCCCATTTTTATTTTTATTTCTTTTTCTTGAGTGATGCAAATGTTTTAAAAAATGATCATGATGAAGTATACACAACCATGTGATGATATTTGTGAGCCACTGATTGTACACCTTGTATGGACTGTATGTGTGTGAAGATTTGTCAATCAAAATATTTTTTTAAATGCCTATAGGGATAGAGAGATAAAATAGGCAAGTGAATGCAGTGAGTTATAAGAAAAATCTCTGGGCCTATTTTTTTTCACCACTGATGGGGATGAGGGTTTACAGAATTATTTCCTGACTATAAGAAAAATAACAGTATAGTATGATGAAAAATGGTAGCTGCTACTCAGTTTCAGTGTCGGGAACAATAGAGTGTGGAGGGGACTGGGATGTCCTGGGGAGGGCTGGCCCCTCCTAAAGGG
This sequence comes from Myrmecophaga tridactyla, assembly GCA_004026745.1. Taxonomy (NCBI): domain Eukaryota; kingdom Metazoa; phylum Chordata; class Mammalia; order Pilosa; family Myrmecophagidae; genus Myrmecophaga; species Myrmecophaga tridactyla. The sequence goes on along the minus strand of PVIY010002747.1, from coordinate 86,379 downwards.
AGCAGCTTTATCTTCTCCTTGAGTACCTAACTGCTAGCTGCTTCTTGGTAATTAAGTTTCAAAACGGGTCAGAATCTGGATTTTTTTTTCTTTTTTACACATAATGAATTGATTCTAAACTGTTGGCTTAATTTTAAAAAGCAGGTGCAGCAAGGAAAACCCATCTTCAGCTGGTTCTGATCTGTAGACCCCATTTGTGACTTCTGCTTTAAAGAATCAAAGTATCTTCATCTACATATAGTTCCTTAATTCCATGATCTGAAAGAAAACACCAGGTCAGCACTATCAAGATGTTGAATCAGACTATTTCCTAAGAATGTAAGACATTCTATATTGAGTCAAACCAATGGTCCAATATACTCAATATTTTGTCTCTCAGAATGGCAGTAAGTGACCATTTGGAAGAGATTTAGAGCCCAATCCGTTCAACTTTAGTCTCAGAAAATTAGGAGCGTTCCCCAAGCATTTCTGATTTACTTTCTTCTTTTTGTTTTATAAAATATTTCAAACATAGAAAATAACACAATGGCTCAAATCCTAGCTTTATCGAAGCTTTGCATTTGATTAATAATTGCTTGATATATATATATATAGTTTTTTTTAACTTAAAAAATTTTTTTTTAATATTATTGATGCTCCTAGTTTACTGCTCCTTCCCCAGAGGTAACCATTATCCTGAAACATCATATCAATAATTTCCATGCATGTTTTCCTAGCTCTAAAAAACTTGTAAAGCCTTCACCCATTATCTTACTCTAAAGGCCTGAATTGGTTACAAGTACAGGCACAACTTGAACAACTTCGCAAGTTGTGAAAAAAGCACCTCCAGAGGGTGACCATTTGTTAAGTCATTTAATATTTCCTCAGATTGCTTTTTCCTAGGATAATGATCTTTATTTGTCCCACCCAGCCAACTTGGTTGGGATGACAAAAATATGTGATAATGTAAATGAACATTTCTTGGAAAAAGGTAAATTTTACGCATTGTAAGGTTCTAGCACTCCTATTAATGAATTCCTTATTCTATTATTCACATCACTAAGTACTAGTTTATTTTATTTATCCTCACACTTACTGAACAACTCTTTTACTCTCCAACTTGATTTCATAAACTCTGATCACATCCCTTTACAGCCTTTGTCTTTCTAGACAAAGAGGTAAGACTGTTTTAATCTATCCCAATAGGAAAAGAATTATATTACAATTTTTATAACTCTCCTTCTAAGCCTTCTCTAAGCCAATTATATCTTTCTGAAGGCACAGTAGCCAAAACTGCCTGCAGTATTACAGGTGCGAATGCTTAAAAGTCTTGCATACGTAAAGATTTATTCAAGTAACTGTCAAACATAATTAAATTTATGTAAAAAGCAAACCAAAACCCAACTCCAGTCTAGAGCAGTGAGTTCAAGAAGGCTTATGAGAATATCAATACAAAGGGATGGACAAAGGTCTCCATCTAGTAGCAACCATTACCAAAAGGAATGGAGGTCTTTGAACTTTTCCCCCATAGTTCATTGGTTCACTACCATCTTGTTTTGCCAATAAGAGAATAAGGCCCATGTGGACAAGGATCTTATCTAATGCTCCTGTTCCCTCTCTGTCTCTGAACCTAAAACTCTACTACACATTTTCAGATTGACTTTAGGAAGGGCTCAATAAATACCTGTTGATGGACTGACCAATGGAAGGGATAGTGGTCAATAGTGTAGCTGTAAAGACCTTGAATAAATACAGGTCCTAATTCCAGCATTTGCTAGCTCCCCACAAACTAAATAACTTCTCTGAGCCTCATTTTTCTCATGCATAAAACGAGGAGGGTAATAGTAACTACTTCATGGAATTATTGTGAGGACTAAATAAGCTAATGCTTAGCACAGTATATGGCTACAAAATCAAGGAGGGAGATCAAGGCAAGTATGTAAGAAACCCAAGGATGTTGAGCCTGCTCTACAACTCTTCACCATTGTACACACCTCAAATAGAAGGTACTATTTAGTAGTTGCTCAAAATATATATTTGAATCAATACATTAACCACAGGAATAAGAGTACAATTGCATATTTTGTTAAAAATAAATTTATCAATGTTTTAACTTATTTTAAAGACAAATGTCATACACTGAAGAGGTAGATCATGACAGACACAAATATTCATTTCTGGAAAATGTATGAGCTTTTTTAGGCCTCTGTGAGTCCACGTGAAGTTTATTCAGTACCTGCTATATTCCCCCAGCAGTGCTATATTGAGCATTGGAGACTGTGACAATAAACCACATCCCTGCCTGTGTAGTGGCTCTCAGTCAAGTGGAAGCTTATGGTGGAATAAGACCAAACATGGAACCAGAGCCAGCGTTTGGTGGTACAAAGGAAAGCTCCATCCACCCTGCTGGATGGGAGGTTGGTTTTGGTGAGGGAATAACTCTGAAGGTGAGGCAGCCTAACTGGATTATGAAGAGCACCAGGTAGGATATCAGGCAGAGACAACAAGGGGTGCAAGGTCATGGAATAAATGTGTGGGAAATGAAGTGAGCTGCTTCCTTCAGGGAATGGTAAGTTGTTTCCATGAAACATAGAATGGCGGGTAGGGGGGTGGGGTAAGGGAGAGCCTTATAGAGACAGGCAGGGGCTGTCTCATTTCCCTGCAGAGGAGATAGGGTTTAATTCTTTGGACAAAGGGAAATCACAGAAAGGTTTTAAGCAGAGAAGTGACTTGATCAGATACTTGAAAGATGGCTCTGGCAACAGAGTGAAGAATTGATAGATTAGGGGAAAACCGTAGGCTGAGATAGGTCTAGAGGTGCCCAGTGCAGTGAGGTGAGGGATGTCAAGGAGGGCAAATTCTAAGTATTTACCTCAGTTTACTTGCTCTGAAAGTGAATAAAAACATTTCAATCACACACATACTGAAGTCATACTCACAAGACTTTTCACTTTGGCATGCCACCTGAAAATCAATACTTTTGTTTAAAAAGTGAAGTGAGGGAGCAGACTGTGTGAATCGACTTCAACAATAGTTACCCCTGCTGACTTTTAATGTATTTGCTTCCAGCTTATCTAGAATTTAGCTTGATCGGGATTCCATAGTTTGTTTTCAAACAGGAGATAAAGTCCCCTTCCATGCTAATCAAATGCCATAATGGAGGGTTTCATCCTCAAAAACCTTAGCCAGAGGAGCTCTACAGAGAAGCTCAAGGTGCTCTGCTGGCTAGAACTGAGTCTACAAGTTGCCGATAAAGGTCAAGTTAAGGGCAACAGGTAAGTCTAGCTGAATGATGCCTACAAGCTGAGGAATGTGGCACTAGGAATGGAAATAAGGAGTGGTGGTGACACCTTGTAAGGTCAAGCTTTTAATCTGTCTTGCTAGAGAGGGTACCCAAGAAGAATTTCACCCTATGCTTATGGACCAATTATGAACCAAATCACTTATTCATTAAAGAAGGTCAGCAGATAATTGAGATCCAATTAATGTTGCAGTAGATAGGTTGGAGCCACTAGATTTTTGTAGGCTTTCTAAGTGCTGTAGAATTAGCCAAGGTGAGCTAATTCTTCAGAAAAGGATTATACCTTTTCTGAAGTAGCTAAGCTACTACCAAAAGATTTGTAGGATATACTTAAGAATTACCCTAAGAAACTGGATAACTAATTCACTCTAATGATAATAATAATTGACATTTCCTTAAATATCTATCACATTCATAGACATACAATATATTTACTCTCTCCTTCCATCTTCTTATTCTTCCAGACCCCTCCCCAGGCTGACTAAAAGCTTAAGATCCTAAAGTAAGGTTAATGTGCAAACAAAATGCCTCATAATCAGTACAAGTTCATTTTTATAAACTAGGACATTGGAAAAGATACAACAATTATGTGCAAAAAACAAAAATGCTCATTCTCTATTATTTATACAGCTGAGGCTCAATAAATCACAACGAAAAGGCAGATAAATGAAAAACTCCAGTCCTCACCCAGTTCTACATCTTGATCATCGGTGAGTACAAGAATGATGTTGGGGCGGATGTTTTTTCGCTCCTGTTGTATGCGTCCTCTAAACCTTGGGGCTCTGACAGTGGAACTCAGGCTCCCCAGCAACTCTGTGCCCAGGACGGCCCAAACCAGAGCCCAGCAAGAATACTTCATTGTTTCAAGTCCAGTGTTGCCAATTGGACAAAATGTCTCAGACTCCTGGTTTCTGGAGGTTTGGGCAGTCAGAGAGAAAACGAGAGGGAGAGATGAAGACTAAATCCAAACACCAAAACACAGTTTCAGAAAAAGTGCTTCAAATAAGTCAGAGCTGGCATATAAACAGGCAGAGAAAGGATGAGTCAGAAGGAACAAACCCTCACATATGGGTTGGGTAGTTTTTTATCACTTATTTTGGAAATTCACTTTTGTCCTTTTTTCTCATTCCAACTTTTCATTGCCATAATATAATTTCCAACACAGACTTCATATGTTAAAGCTCTGACAAGAGCTAATACCTTGAATTAGGTATCCTGGTTGAATAATCAATCTCTATACTCAGAGGTGATCAGAACATCTGCAGGTGGGGTCCTAGAAGGGGGAGAAAAAACACAAAGGAAATATCAGTCAAGGCTTTTGAAACATATTTTGGATCTGAAGTTATTTCTTAAAATACCATATTATGCATGTATGTTTTTGAGTGTGTATGTATGTGAGTGTATAATATCTTTTTCCTTTCTTACTCCAAAAAGGAGAAGTAGAAAAATAATCAAAACTGCTAACAATAGCTAAGATAATACCTTCATTTCATAATCAGTTCCATAACGTTTATAAAGGACAGATCACTGCTCACACGACAATAGGACTTTAAAGATCCCCACAAAACTAAGGATTGATTAGAATGAGCCAGCAGCACTGTGAATCCACAGTGCTTTTGGACAAGAATTTGCATCTGGGGAGCGGTTGGAGTGAAGGGGATGTGCTGGGGGAGAGGTAACTCACCTGCATAGGATATTGAGTACGTGTCAAGCAGAATGAAAGGCAAAACTGTCAGCTGACATCTGCACTATGTCACTCACTACCCAGGAGAGTCCTTTCTGCTGACAAAGACTTCATAGTAAGTGACTGGGAGGACAATCTTTCCCAGCCTCAGAAAAGCTCCCAACAGTCCCCATTAATCACCAGGGGAGGGGGCGCTTCCTCAAGGCAAGGCCAGTTTCTCTGTCCAGCCCATGTCCTTAGCGCTCAGCCAGGCTCGGCGCTGGCGCCTGAGCCCACACAGGCCTCCTGTCCCTCACCAGTTTCACTATTGTCACGACCCAGTGCTGCCGCCAGCTCGGAGGTTTTGCCTTGCTGCAGCAGATCTAAACCTGCAAAGCAAAATGATTGATTGGCTCTGAGGCTGGAGGTTAGCCACTACACATCCACATTAAAAAATAAATAAATATCATCCAGAGGGAAGCACTGTAAAACCTTTGCAAAGCTTCACAGGAGGAGACTTTTGAGAGGGCTGGAAATATGCCCCCACACTTTGGAACACTAACCTGCTGAAAGCTCTTCTCCTAGACTTCTGAAAGGTTAGTAAAGGTCTCATTTAAAAAATAAAAAATCATTCTCATGAAGTCACAAGGGACGATCTGTATGGGAATTCAAGCTGCCCTAAAAGTAGTGAGAAGCCAGTTTCATCTGCCATTCTGTCCTCACACACATGAGGATCTGTTTTGATATGCAACAATAAACTGGCATCAGATGAATAAGCATAACTGAGCAAGCATAAGCATTGCAAAGCAGGAGAAATGGGGGTTCTTTTGCTCATCTTCATGATTAAATTCTGGTGGGTGACATGGGCAGCGAAAGAAGAGAGATGAAAGACTGCACTGCTTTCTTTCACCATACACATAATGTTGTTTTACACACACATACACATTTTAAACTTTATGAGTTGTTTTATAAACAGTTCTAATGCTGATTTTCACTCTGCACCCTGTAATTAATCTGTGTGTGTAAGGGGGCGGGGGGCAAGAGGGATGAAGAAAGGGTGGAAGAGAGAGAGACTAACAAATAAATAGGCTTGTTAAACAGAAATCTATTGTCTGCAGCACAGCAATCCTGACTACATTATCTGCAGAGGAACAAACAAGCTAGCTCCGACTGACCCCCTGGCTCTGAGAGAGTCAATGTCAGAACAAGAGTATTTCTTTAAATACCTCAGGGTTATTTCAGTGATTGCAGGGCATGCTGAGCATTGAAATTCTGCAGTTATTCTGCGCTGACTGTTTGGTATCTGGGCATTTGTTTTAAATCATGAGAAACCTGATACAAACATAAAAGAACAGACAAACAGAAGAAATCAGATGTCAAACAACAGCTTTCCCCCACAATGGGTGGATCAAGCTATATAGCTAAATATATTAAATTTCTATATTCATCTATATAGTTAAAAATAGAAAGGTCTTAGAGGGCGAGTTCTTTAAGTAATGAAACTTTGCTCAACTCTCACAGTCTGCAAAGGTGTGTGAAGGGAGAGTGAACAGGGGTTTCTTGCATCTTCAATCCTATAAACCAACCTCTGCAGACAGCAGGCACCTGGAAAGCCAGGCAGCCTTAGGCGTTAAGCAAACAGTGGCACTTGGAGTTTAAATAAGCAGCCACACATGAAACTGAAAATACTTGACAATTAAAATGTTGATAACATTCCCTGGAACCCAATCAAATTTACTAACCATTCTTTTCTTTATCTTATTTACTTTACGTCTTCCTTTAGGAAAAAGAAAATTAGTTTGAATGTTACCTTGTGTAAACACCTCGAAAATCATTTCCTAATAAAGAAAAGGGAGTAGATGTGGGTTTTGCCTATTAAATGACCTTCCCTTTTAGTGAGCCAGAGGGACAGAAGAGGCCTACTGTTTTTCTACCACAGCTTCTTATTGACTCGGGTATTTCATGTTAACAGTACAATTCAGTGAGGAAAAAAATGAACTTTTAGACAGGTCTGGCTGTCGGCTCTCCATCTCTTATCCCATCTCCCTTCACTAAAACACACACAAAACACAGTGCTCTAAAAAAGGGGGGGCGGGGGGAACAAAAAAACCACAGACAAATTCTTTTATTCAAAAATCACCTTTAAAAACCTGTCATCCTGGGTGCATGGTGGTTCAGTGGTGGAATGTTCGCCTTTCATGCGGGAGACCCGGGTTCGATTCCCGGACCATGCACCAAACAAACAAACAAAAACTGTCATCCTCTCACTGCCTGGTTTCAAGCCTCAGAAGGAAACCAAGGAAGGAAGGAAAGAAGGAAGGAAGGGAAGGAGGGAAAGAAAGAATGAGGAAGAGAAGGAAAGAAAAGAGAGTGAGAAAGAGAAAACAAACAAAATGCAGAAACTTGCCAGAGGAAACAAAGAAACTGTTTGAATTGGATACTCTGTGGTGGAAATTACTGTCCTTAGGGAGAAATAATTTATTTTGAAAGATAGTAGAAAATGGGTGAAATGTAAAAAGAGGTTTTTCCCACACATGGAAAGTAAGCTTGAGGACAATGTATTCAAAAGTCAGGACATGAATACAAGTTGCCTTTTCCACAACCCATAAAATGAAAGCACCAACTCTAGTTACGTTCAATGGTGTGGGAAGCTTACAGAACTTTGTTTAGGGTAAACAAATCAAAATATACGTGTGACACTAAAAAGTTTCAGTCATATAAAAAAGCAAACAAAAAGGCTTGGAAAGTTCAGTCAATTGGAAAGAAAGTTGAGCTCACACATGCTCAGCTAGCAAAAACTCAAACTAAATTGAAGACCTCATCACTCCCACAGGTCTGACGGGATCGCTCACTTGGCCTCACTTGCTGGGAAGCTAGTGATGAGTTAAAAGTGATGAGTTAAAGCACAAAGTATGCTTAATCCATGGCAGCAGTTCTCAAAGTGTGGTCTGGGGCTTTTGGAGGACTCTGAGGCCCTTTTGGGATGCTCATAAAATAAAAAATATTCAGGTATTAATATTGACATTATTTACTTTTTCCACACTGTTGACATTTGTACTGATAGTGCAAAGGCAATGGTGGGTACCCAATGGTGAATAAAACCGTCTTACTGTGAATAAAGGGAGCACCATATATTCACAATAAAAAATATGCCAGTTTCACTTAAGATGAGGAAGTAAAATGATTCGTTTCATTAAATCTTGACTTTTAATTACACATCTTTTCACTTTAATTTCCTATGTTATGAGCTGGGAGGTGAAATAAAGCACCTCTACTGCATACCGAGACATCATGGTGGTCTCAAGGAAAAGCACCTGGATGATGGAGTTGCCAGATGACAAACTAATTTTTTCTGCTTCATAGAACATCATTTTTCACATGAAAGAATTATTTCAGCTTGGATATTTGGAAGACATTGTCCCAAAAATGAATGAAATGAACCTATCACTTCCCTAAAAAACCACTGACAGTATTTGTTCCATTTGCTGCCAGTGTTAGAATTCTAGCTTTCATGCTAAAGTCAAAATTTTGGATAACATGTATCCACCACTGTGAGCTTAGATGCTTTCTAAACATAAAGACTTTTCCAGTGACACTGGTGGTGACAGTAACAAATGTTATTTTTGGATATTGTAAACGTATCAACATTTGGATTATACACACAATTCAGTGAACCAGTGTTTCTCAAATGGCCACATACAGCGTTATAAAATCATACCTGAGTAGAAAACAATTCCATTCAAAGTACAAGATGGTCATTGATGCTAATGTCACATAATTTGAAAAGTCAGTATGTTTCAGATTGCTTATTACAACTAACTTTTAAGAAACTACCACTTGTCAAGTTCTGGTGTAGTATCAAAGAAAAACATGTACAAGTATTTGAAAGAGCTATTAAAATACTTCTCCATTTCCAATTACTTGTCTGTATGAGATCAGGTTTTATGCCTGATTTTAAAATAATGCAGAAGCATATATGAGAACCCAGCTGTTGTCCATTCAGCCAAACATTAAAGAGATTTGAAAAATGTAAAGCCATATCACTTGACTCCACCAAAATTTTTTGGTTTCAAAAATAGTTATTTTTCATAAAACATGTCATTTAAGCTAACATATAATGGATTCAGGGTTGTTTTTAAAGGAATAAGTAAACATTTAAAAAAATTTTTCTATCTATCAATAGCTCTAATCCACAGAAACAAGAGCTCTTGGAGGTCCACAATAAATTTTAATAATACAATTTCCCTGAGCACAAAGGGTTTGAGAATTGCTGGTCTGTGGTATACCTGGTTCAACAGTTCAGCTCAAACTTCCATTTCTAGGGCTGCAGCCCTAGCCCTGTTCATAACCTATCATTCACTTTTTTCCCTCAGTTCTATATGCCTGAGCATGGCATACAGCACTTGTTATGGCACACCACTTGTTGATAAGTGATAGCATTCTGTGTTTTTTATCTGAAGGTATCTGAAGGTAATGCACATCAAACTATGGGAGGGACAGGGTCCAAACCGTCCACTTGCCTCAGAAATGAACATCTCAGGGATGGGGCAAAAGAACAGTTGGAAGGACAAGACTTACTGCTCCACAGTAAGGCCACAGCGAAAAGGGACACCAGATCCAATCAAAACAGCAGGGGAGGTTACATCACCAGCATGCAACATCTTGAGGTTAAGTTTAGCCAGAACACCTTTAGCTGAGCATCAGAGTGAAGCAAAATACCAGCAAGAAGTTGGTATCTACCCCTCAACCCCCACCACCAACATACATACATTTCTTCGGGTCACCTTACATGGCCCTTTCCCCGTAATTTTGGCTTTCAAGTTTCCCATATATCATTTCTTTTCTTCTGAGGAAGGCTTCAGGACATGCTTGCTTCCTCCTTAAGATATATGTGAAACCATAACAGGGCTAATTTTTTCTTTTAACAGCCCCATAGCTGGCAAAGTTCATCTGCTGTTAATCCCCAGAGAGCTTGTTTCCCAATCCAATGTATTACACCTCCAAGCAAAGAAGATAGACTACAGTATCCTTCTGGTACAGCAATATTTTTATACCCCGCTAATAGTAACTCCTCTTCCACCAACTAATGACAGCTGAAAAGTATATGTCTCTGACCTATAGCACCATTAGGAAAATACTTGGCTAAATGACAAGATCCAAATTCAACACGTTTGTTTTCCTTCCCGTTCTAATTGTTCTCCTACCAATATTGTGAATACTGAAATTGGAAGGAACCAAGAAAAGTCATGTACTTACAAAACTATTAGTGCCAATTATCCCTGGGTATGGTGTAGAAAGGAGACAGATTTTGTTTTTAACTAAAACCCACATAAAAACCAAAGGCATTTTAGAAAATGCACAAAGCCCAAGACTAAGATTTGTCCAGCTTTTATAGAATGAGGATTAGTAAAACAAAAGAAAACAGAAAAATCTAAAAGTAATGAAAAGAAACCTGATATCCCTGAAGCAGATGCTACAAAACATCTGGAGGGCATGATAGTGGTGACTAGTTTCAAAGATGACAGGGAGATCCAAGAGAATAAGAACAAACAGATAATTAGATTTCCAAGAAAAGGGGCATTGGGAACATCAGTTAAAATGGTTTTGGTCAAAGAACAGCAATACTGATATAAAGAACGACAAATAGGGTCTTAGCTAGGTCTTAAAGAATATGATGTATTACATAAAATTGCACTAAATTAGCCTTTGATTTCATATATTCTTAGCTTATTTGTATTAAGTGTCTACAAGGTACTGTATTAACCAGCAGAGGGAGTTTGTTGCTATAACAAATAAATTCTACTATCCCTTGACCCAATACAAGTGTATTTCTTGCTCATGTACAAGTCTCACCTAGGGAGGCAGGGAGTGCTGCTCTGCCCAGTCCTGCATGGATGCAGGCTAATGGGAGCAATGCTGTCTTGTCCAATAAATGGGCCGGGAGGTGGGAGAAGAAAAGGATGGAGAATCATGCATGAGCATTTTATGGTTTCTACCTGGAAGTGACCCAGATCAGTCATAAGACTTCATTGGCTGCAACTAGTCACATGACCACATTCTGGGAAATTTGGTGGAGTAGGTGAAATGTTTGCTGAGCACTACAGCAAATGTAGTGCCACAAGTATAAAGTCTCATCAACCCTGTATAATTATTTTTCTCTTCATATACATATATACATACACACACACACACACACACTTAGATATAGAAATATACTTTACACATACATTTGCTACAAATTCTTTTTAAAGATTTGGGTAAATGTTGACATGTTTCATTTCAGTTTCTTTCCCCAATGTACATAATCTGGCCCAATATAAATTTATTTTTAAATTCCACAATTTAAAATACTGAAGACAATGTTTTTAAAAAGACAGTTAGATGTTATATTTATACTTCAAAAACATTTCTCCAAATATTATCTGCCAAAATCTATGTGAGGAAAGAACATCTGACCTTCACTCTAAAAATTAAGCCACAGTCAAGAGAATGCTGCTGACCTAGTTTCCATGCTATCGAGCTCGCCACCAATATAATGCCACTTTAACATTTTTGAAGGGTTTAAATACAGCAGAGTGGAAATACAAGTTTCTTCAGAAAGCGCCTGCTGGCCTCGTGAAGAGTGACAAAGAAAGGCAGGTCTGGGAAACAGAGTGTGAAGGATGAATAAGCATTTCAAAACACAATGTAAGAGAATTCTAGTTGCTAGCTCAAGACTTAGGGACAAATCATGGAGATTAACTGGTTTTTTTGCAAAAATTTATTTCTTACAAGAGAATGTTTTCTTAAAAAAAAGAAAAGAAAGAAAAAAACATCAGATGCAAGTCAATCCCTTTGATCAGAAATGTTTTCAAGGAAATTCAGATTAATTCAAGTATCGATATTTTTCAAATCATCCCTCTTTGCAAGTTGTACTGAGAAATACTGTTTGGAGATCTTTTGTACTATCAGTTAAATATAGAATTCCAAATCTTTTGATGACAAAAATCATCTCCAACGTGTACTTTATTTTATGTACCTAAATCCCTATTCTGTCTTTAGATTTTCAGGTTTCCTTTAGCTATAAGCTTATCTACCAAAGACTCACAAAAAGTGTGGCTTTTACATATATTAAGTAGAAAGAGCATCTCGAATTCAGGCTTGCAAAATATCACTACAGTAGAACAAGTTGAGTGAGTAACTAGCAGACCTCAATAGGAAAATTAATGTATTAATCTTAGCCAAAAGCATACATAAAGCATACAGAGAACGCAAATTGTCTATTTTTATTGACATCCATCTGATTTATGACATTCTTGCTCAATCAAAATCATCTTTCTACTAATTATCTGGACATAGAGATATATATCAGTGCCTTCAGCTAGATTATAACCTGAAGAGAAACAGGAGATTTTTTTTAAACTATAAATTCACTAATATTTACAGACTCAATGCTTTTTGCGTTAAAGGCCTGTGATAACCTGAAACTTAAAACTTCTGTTTTAGTTCACTGTCAGGGTGAAAGCTAAGAAATATTTTAGCTAAGCAAACAACATTTTACCCTAGGGTTACAAAAGAGTAAGCTTTCGTAAAGTTCCATAAAGTTTCAAGCTGTGAGAATTTACAGAAAATTTTAACTGCCACAGAAGCACTCTAAACTGTTATTCATCTTATTTGTAAGATGAATCTTCCTGAAAAAATTCAGATTATGATCTACATCCATGAAGGGTTGGGGCAAATTTATATTTACTGTTGCTGATCTTTAGAAACAGATGTTTAGAGTTGAATCAGTCTTTAGAATTCATGTAGACTTCTACACTACAAACATTCAAGGGTGTTCCAGTTCCAGAATTTATTTCCTCACTAACTACTCTACCTTGTTTTAAACCTTCATTTCTCAGCACACACAAGAAGGCACTTGTCACACAAAGAAGGCTGATATAATTAAACCAGATGATGTGCCCCACAAGGAAAACCAGCCATTCATGAAAGCTGGTCACCAGAGGCCATTTCAAACAATGCATATTTCAAAGTAATCTAAAGTAATCCCTTCTCTCTACTGATTTGGTTTTCATGAAGTTTTAAGCAAATGTGTGCTGCAAAAAAGGAGGCTTATTAAAACCTGATGTGATATTAGAGATTATAATGCAACAGGATTGCACTGATTTTATTATCTGAGTCTTCGAAAAGGAAAGCAATTTTAAATTATATTTGTAAGCTAACAAAAACACTTTGTACAAAGGTAGATGCTGTTTATTAATTGAGGAAAAACAGGTAAAGAATGCTATCTAGTTATCTGCATTGAGTTTACATACAAAATTTGTACATCAAAATGGGGCAGACAAAATATAACAGTTTTCACTGATGGAGGGATTAGCCAAACACTACAACAGTTTTATAACTATAAAAAGTGAGGGTCTTAGAATGTTTGGAAAATTCCTCATGTAGTTTTGGCTCTCAAGTATATATCTTTCTCTTGGCTTGTTAATGTAAAACATTATGGAAATGGGTCATATAACCATCTTTGGGACCTTCAGAATATTAATGTCATCATTCTCTCCTGGATTCTTACAGTTACTAAACAACTCTGGTTGCCTAAGAAGTTTACTGTGACCCCAGGTTTACCAAGACTTCTAGTCCTGGTGGATCCCTGGAAGTTTTGTTTCTTTTTTTTTTTTTCTGAGGCTTTTTCTATTTCCTAATTGTATTTAGGTTTTTTTGTCTTGTTTTGTTTTTAGCATGGGCAGGCTCTGGGAATGTATTTAGTTTTAATCATGGCTAAAAGTATAAAGGATTAGAACTGATAGGTTTCTGAGCCTCTCTTTCAGGATCTCCTGCATCCTGCTTATATACTCTTGAAATGTACAGAAAAGGAAACATATAAATCATGGTGAGCTGCTTTGCAAAATCAGCACAGGCAATGCGGTTCTCATTGCAACGTGGCTTCATAGTGCAGGTCATATATAAGAAAAGAGGTTAGTGACATACATTTTAGAGAGGTAAAAAGTAGATATTGTAGAAAAATCCATTTAAAACTCTCCAAGTTTAAAAGGCATCCTGAAATACAGTTAGATCACCTTTAGACAATGAATAAATGACCCTGTCTAGTGATAAAGAACTCCCCAGTTCCCCTATTATTTGGGCAGCCTTTAAAGTTAGACAATTCTCCACTTTACTGAACAAAATTCTGTCTTCCTCTCTCTTCTCCCTGTTGAACCGTACTGTATTTTTTCAGCTACACAAAATAATTTTATACTCCTCTATATAAAACATGCTTTAAATACTTGGAGACTGCGTCCATCTACCTCCTAAACCTTCTCTTCTTACAAAACATACTTCATGGATTTAGCAGTATATTATGGGGTAGAGCTGGAAGGCGTTATTTTGAATTTGGCCATTGGTATTGAATCAACAGATCCTATAAAAACTAGTTAAACAAATAGGAATCTTACATAGTCAAAACTCATCTGGCTCAAAGAATTCAAAGCAGATTACTAATCAAAGGTTTTCATATTCATATTAGATAGAATTCAACTCAGAAACCCTCCAAAACTTGTATAATAATATTGTGAATGAACTTGTTTTACTGGGAAGTAAGATCAGGTGAGTAAGACAGACTTTGAAGATCCAGGCTACAAGTCATAATTCAACTACAGGAGATTTTTTTCATCCCTTGACAATGTAGTCGTTGATTTCCCTATAGCAATTAGGTTCTGAAGAAGGTTTCTTTTCAAGAGGAGATATTTTTCTTACACACATTGTTCCCAATTTCAAAATAGTGGATACTTTAAAAGAGCTATGCAAGGGAACAACCACTAAACCAGATAAGAGCTCAAGTAGGGAAACCATAGGGATTTATCACAATCACCAGGAAGTCTTGTTAGAACATTCCCAGAGTTCCTAATTCAATAGCCAGGGGCAGGGCCCAAGAAGGTGCATTTCTAATAAGTTCATGTAGATACTATTGGTTCTGGTGATCATCAATCCATTAGCACTAGCAAAAGGGAAAGCAAACGATTGAGCCATGACCAGCAGTGGCTTCAAGTCTCTCCTATAGGTTGATCTCACGGTCCTTTACATTGCCTTGAGGTTGACAGGACTATTAACTTTGCTAATTATTTCATAGTCGGTTAATTGACTGTTTTGTTAGATCATCTTTTACAAAGTTGCCAAGGAAGCAAAAATTCCAACATGCTCAGTCTTTGCTGAGCATGGACAAGTGAAGAATTTTTCTATTGGAGAGCATTACTATAATCTCAGCAATACCCAGAAGCGTTCTTTTGAGTGGATTTCAAATGGCCCTCTAATACCTTTCTATGTATCACCTTTCAATGTCTGAAGAAATGAGTATTTCTCAAAGGCTTGCCATGGTATGTAACTAATGGAACCTGTGGCCCCAGAACAATGTTTAAGTTTGTTGCATTTATTAAACATGTTGTCATGTGCACATACGGGTTTGCCACTACCAGATTCACTAAGGTGCATTATTACTAGAGATTAAGGAGGCAGAGTAAGCTACTTGATTTTGTTTTAATGAAGTCTCTCCTCGGTTTCCGATTCTATTCAGACGTCTGTGCCAACTGGCTGCTCTGGGCCCTGCACCTCCATGTCTTACCTCCTCTTAGACCCTGGCAGACAAAGAAAGTAGCTATAGAAAATAAACTCAATCAATGAAACAACATGCCCCCAAATATAATGACTTGCTGTGATGTGCAAGAAACTATTAGATGCTCTGAGAAACCCCAAGCTGAAATCTCCTTGTGCTGTAGGAGAGCAGAGAAAGGGATGGGACCACATAAAAATTCAACTGAAAAAGGCAGTGGAACTAACCAGGAGTAGCTCCGTGGGCTGAAACAGTAAAAGTAATGTTCGTACCTTCCAGCTACAATGTGTATCTTAATTTAGAACATCAACTTCTTCTCAGAACCCCAAATTGAGACACATGGTTTGACACCTAATGAGAAAAGGACAGAATTTTGGTGTCTGTCTTTCCCAGGTGGCCGAATGCTGCCAAGGACCTGAGCAAAATCTAGAAGTGACACACCTTAACTTCTTTGCCTCTCACCATCCTCTCCCTTGTTTCCTCACTCTAGTTTCATTTCATCTTCTGCTCCTCTTTCTTTATTCCCCAGATATTACTGACATCTTTCTGCTCCTTAACTACCCAAAGGACCTCTCACTCCCCATCTTTCCTTCTCCTCTCCTGGAATTTCAAATTTCCATAATATCCCAGCTGTGGATGAGGCTCTATCCTTTATCAAGAAGTAACAATTCTCACTAATGATCGCTGAGCATGTATCATATATTAAACCTTTTATGTCATTAGTTCTTTTTATCCTAATCATGTACGTATTAAGTGGGCACTGTTATTACTCATCTTTTTGTATGAGGAGACTGAGCTTCAAGGGAGTTAAGGAATCTGTCCAAGGTTACACAGTAAAAGTGGAAGATCTGGGAATACTCAACACCACAGTCTCTGTTTTTAACTGTTCTGTTCTTGTATTTACCCATGAAGTGCATTTTCACTTTAAAAGAACTTGTATGCCTAAAGAATTTCTAATTGGCAAAATTAATAGGGAGAATTGTTTACTGAGCAAAATGGGATTCAGGTGCTGCTGGTGTTTCCAGGCATCTGCCACTGCCTCTTAGAGCATGTGCCCAGGGGAACAAAACACGGCATCAGCGCTGCAGCCTCACACCGTGGGCAGCTCCCCTTTCACCTTACAGACAAGGGCAGCCCCCACACCCCTACCCCCAGCTCAATAAAACAAAAGAGTCCTTGCTGGGAGGGAGAGTAGATTGGCATGGCTAAACATGAATATTCAAGACCACGAGTCACAACTCCATGAATTCAAGGGTCTCCTATATTTGTATTTAGTATTGTGTGGTCGCGAGACAACCTGCAAAGATTAATTAATTGTGGGTGCTGAGGCAGAAGGTGAAATAATTTGTGCATAGTCACGCAGTTGGTTATTCTCAGGCTCTGAGTTAGTACTGAAGTGCTTCATTTTCTAAAGACATAAAGATTGGACTTGACTTTCCCCTTTGGGCCTTGTGATCTGAAAGATCTACCCCCACCCCTGAAATTTTCTAAAAGGAGGGCAGGTGGCTGCCAGCTGTCCTTAACTCACACCCTAATGACATCATCCAGAGTGTCACCAGGCCATGGACATTCCATCCAGTGAGATCCCCTACTCCCACCAGGACCTGTTCCCCCAGCCCCACCGAGGCACACCCACAGGCTTAACTTCCTGGCTTGCTGGGTGGAGGAGGCACAATCTGGCTAATATATTGCACTTGGCAGCCTGAAGCTGTTTTTCCACCATCTCCTCAATTGTAATTTTAACTGAGGCGATTCCCAGTAATACCTCAATTATCTAACACAGTAGGGAGAAAGGAGGGTTTCCAAATACGTGAACTGACCCTACATTAACTATTTAAAGGCCCAAGCTTAAAATGAACAGATAAACAGAAAGGAACCATTTTAAAGCACACTGAATCTACTGAAAAACTCTCCAAAGCTCAGTGGCTTACAATACAAAAGGCCCATTTCTTGCCCTCCTTCCTTGTAGGGGGCAGGATGGCGATGGCCCTGTTGTGTTCCAGGCTGCAGTTCTGCCCCATGTGCTTTCTCTCTCTAGACTCAGGCTGAAGGAGCATCACAGTGTGAGGCGGGCGCTCTCCCGGCAAGGGAGGAGCAAAAGAGCTGGCGCACGCTCCCAGGGCTGCTCACAGCTTCTCGGATGCACATAGGCTGCGTCTGCTCACACGCCATTAGCCAAAGCGAGTTTGGGTCACACCCAGGTGGGTTCTGTACTCCTCCCAAGGGAGGATCTGCCAGCAGCTGCAAGTGAGAGGGACCCACAACCCAGTTCTCTGCAGGGACTGAGGTAGCAGTAACGGAACTGTGATATAACTTATCACACACAACTTCCAAAATTAATGGCATTACTTCCTGTCTTCATAGAATATTGAAGATGGAGTAACTGTTTTTTGTTTTCTTTGTGGCTCTGGGTATTCACCCTTAACATTAAATAGAGTACTTGGCTGTAATTCAGACTTTCCCTCGGGAATACTGGGATGTGGAAAGTTGTTTGCCAACACATGAGGGACATCCTTATGGAAGCTTCTCAGAATTGTTCTGGCCTCATTCGCTATCAATCGTCACTTGCAGTTATTATCAGTGTACCCACCTGTTCTAGTTTGCTAGCTGCCGGAATGCAATATACCAGAAATGGAGAGGCTTTTAAAAGGGGGAATTTAATAAGTTGCTAGTTTACAGTTCTAAGGCCAAAAAAATGTCCCAATTAAAACAAGTCTTTAGAAATATCCAATTTAAGGCATCCAGGGAAAGACATCTTGGTTCAAGAAGGCCGACGATGTTCAACATTTCTCTCTCAGCTGGAAGGGCACATGGCGAACATGGCGGTATCTGCTGGCTTTCACGTGGCTCTACCAAAAGGGACTCTCTCCAAAAGGTTTCCTCTTTTAAAGGATTCCAGCAAGCAACTCCACCTTCAGTGGGTGGAGACACACCTCCATGGAAATCATCTAATCAAAAGTTACCACCCACAATTGGGTGGGTCACATCTTCATGGAAACAATCAAAATGCTCCCACCCAGCAATATTGAACGAGGATCACAGGGCATGGCTTTTCTGGGGTCCACCACAGATTCAGACCAGCACACCACCTCTTGAAACTCCACCTATTCTCTTCTAGTCTACTGGGTATATTAGACCATGTTAGAGCTGTGTTTAACGTAAGAGGTAAGGTTCGATTCCTGGTGCCTGCCGATGCAAAAAAAACTAAAGTAAGAGGCAAGACATAAGGATCACTCTCTCAAGTGGGTGTATTGGTAGGTTTACTGCATGGACTTGGTGACAGATGTTTGGGTGTGGAGGTTCCTAGCTTGTTCTACTCCTTATTTTCACGTGTTCCGGCTGGTTGAGGGTGTTAGATAAATGAAGCTGGAGAACAGTGGGTTTTGGATAGAGCGCTTTGTGAACGCTCCTATTTTGCTATTCTCCATTCTTAACAGGAGTTCCTTCCTAGGCCATATGACTAAGCATTAAAACCACTTGCCATTTCTTGTTTGAATCCATTCCATTTAATGGCCATAAATATTTTAATTCAGCAACCCTTTGTTAAACAGCTGTATAAGGCACGTTCTTAACAGATGAAAAAGAGCGTTGTCTACAAATGGACAGTTTTTAAAGAGCTAGGAATAATTTTATTCCAGAATGTGATGGCAACTGCCCTCCTTCAAAAGATAGAATGGACAAGACAGTTTGAAAGGCCCCAGAACTTTTTAGAATGTACATGATACTCACTTGGGGTTGATTTTACTCTGAAAGCCAGAGTGAAGTCTGATGTTCATCTTTTTCAAATAGAAACAAACCCCAACCATATTAGTCAGTCAAGGTAGATGGAACTCCAATATTTCCAACTCAGCTAGTGGACAGCAATTTCTTAGCTTTAATACATTTTCCTTTAATACATATTAAGTTATCCTCTGAAAGCATGACCTTCCATTGATAAGAAGTGGACTAGGAAAACAGACTTTTCATATGCTTAGGTGGTTTCCTATAGTTTAAGTCCCATTATAAATGCTCTAAATTCTTGGAGACTTGGAGGCTCCCAACAAACCACATTTTTAAAAAAGGACCTATTTCTTGCTCATATTCTTGGTCCCCGCTGCCCCATTCCTTCTCAGCGGCATGGCTCCAGAAGCCTTGACACAGAAGAATGGAAAGTCAAATGCTTTAAGGATTCACACACTGGATGATCTACTATTCTGAGCTTAAAACATTTCCATCTCTACTCTTTTTTTTTTTAAAAAGTGAGTATTAGGTCCTCTGGAAATTACACTTCATTACATTCACCCACACACGCTTATATTCATAATACATGTATTATCAAATTGCCCACTCTTCCTAACAAATATTTAGAAGAAAAGATCTTTAGAAGTGTTCTAGTTTGCTAGATGCCAGAATGCAATATACCACAAACAGAATGGCTTTTTAAAAAGGGGAATTTAATAAGTTGTTCGTTTACAGTTCTAAGGCTGAGAAAATGTCACAATTAAAACAAGTCTATAGAAATGTCCAATCAAAGGCACCCAGGAAAAGATATCTTGGTTCAAGAAGGCCAATAAAGCTCAGGGTTTCTCTCTCAAGTGGAAGGGCACATGGCAAACACAGTCAGAGTTTCTCTCTCATCGGGAAAGGCACATGGTAAACATGGTCAGGGTTCTTCTCTCATCTGGAAGGGCACATGCTGAACACGGCATCATCCGCTAGCTTCTCCTCCTGGCTTCCTGTTTCATGAAGCTCCCCGGGAGACATTTTCCTCCTTCATCTCCAAAGGTCGCTGGCTGGTGGACTCTTCTTCTTGTGGCTATGTCGTCTGCTCTGCTCTCTCTGAATCTCTTATTCTCCAAAATGTTTCATCTTTTATAGGACTTCAGAAACTAATCAAGACCCACCCAAATGGGTGGAGACATGTCATCACCTAATCCAGCTTAACAACCACTCTTGATTAAATCACATCTCTAGGGAGATGATCTGATTACAGTTTCAAACATACAGTATTGAATAGGGATTATTCTGCCTTTATGAAATGGGATTTAGATTAAAGCATGACTTTTCTAGGAGACATACATCCTTTCAAACCAGCACAATAAAGTTCTCCTCCCTCTGAGAATTGTGGGGTTCTTTGTAACTGATTAGTATCACACTTATCAAAGGAAATGCCACATAAAGGATAATCATTCCTTAATATGACTTGCTGTGATATTTCTGTAAATATGGATGCCACTTCTATTGACATTCAACTGAATTCAGTGAAAAATTAATGTACAGACCTGGAAATCCTGCCACCACCTTCTCTCCCCTGCCCCATCATTCACCCTTCCCTCACTGCCCCAAACACGTACTTTCCATTTCTTCCCTTCTCTTTTCCTTAATTCCCTTTTTCAGGAATCGTTTAGCTATGCCAAATAGAAAAGACTATGAATTCTGTAGGTTACAGAGTCATCACAGAACTACAGATTTGATTTTTCAGGTTAATTTGGATAAGTTTAGAGTGAGTGATCCTAACAGAAGTATTAGTAACCTCCTACTGACTTCTTTCATTAAATGCTTCATTTATTAGTAACTTTCTACTGACTTCATTTATGAAATGTCACAAATACCTACTATGACACAAGCCCGGTGAAAGTTACAAGGAGTACATTTACTGCAGGAGCTCACCATTGGTCTTTCATAGGCAGACTTTACCTGGCAAAAGGAAAAAGAACCTATTTTGAATTGATTTGGTTTGAATCTATTATGTATCCCAGAAAAGCCATGCTTTAATCCTGATCCAATCCTGCAGGGACAGCTGTTTCTTTTAATCCTGATTCAATAATGCAGGGTGGAAACTCCTGATTAGATTATCTCCACAGATGTGGCATACCCAATTGTGGGTGTGACCTTTTGATCAGATGGAGATGTGACTCCACCCATTCAAGGCAGGTCTCAATTAGTTTATGGAATCCTTTAAAAGTGGAAACATTTTGGAGAAACAGCAGAGCCAATGTAGATGGAAATAACCCGGGTGATAAGCAAGGACCCACAGAAATAACCAGAACCTGAAGAGAAGAAATCTCTAGCCCCAGTAGTTGCTAAGCTAAGAGATGAAATCATGTCCCCAAGCAGCTAAGTGAAAGTCCACAGATGCTTGGAGAGAAAACCACTGGTATCAGAAGCTGAAAGCAATGGAACCGGGAACAAGGACCAGCAAACACCAGCCTGGTGACTTCCCATATCACCTTTCCTTTACCCAAGGTATCTTTCTCTGGATGCCTTAGTTAGGACAATTTATGGCCTTAGAACTATAAACTTGGAACTTATTAAATTCCCTTTTTAAAAGCCGTTCCTGGTATATTGCTTTCCAGCATCATTAACAAACTAATGCAGAAGGCATGGCAAATCTACTGTTCAGTGGGCTCTCCAGTGGCATTCAATATACATGATTAGTTCCAGAAACCCGGGCAAGAAGGGCAGGAAACACCAGGACCAAGACAGAAACAGCATGGCAGATAGGCAGCTCTTTGCCAAAGGCACTGATGAGGGATGAGTTAGAAAGGAAGTTCTGAATCTGGGTTTCTTGTTCTCCCACTTACTGGATATTGTGAACCATTGATTGTACACTTTGGATGATTAAGTGGTATGTGAATATATAATACACACACACATATATATCAATTAAAAATAAATAATTAAAAAACCCAATTAAGACGAAAAGTTATTTCATGAGTCTAATGAGAAGGGGCTATATGTGGTGTTGGAAATGTTAAAGAAGGATCCCTGTCCATAGGCAGTAACTCTGTCCTCAGTGGTGAAGATATTTAATTCCTTAAACTTGCTTCATGGAAAGATTCCTCCATCTATCTTTGCCTATGCTTCAGAGTAATTACTAGTAGTGTTATGTGAACATGGGCATAGGATGCTATCAGATTGATGTACTGAAATTTTCATTGTTACCAGTACTTAACAATTCTAAGTACATGCTAGTTAGTTGTTCGATATATAATGCAAAAAGCAAAGCGAAACAAAACAAAAAGAACCAACTGTGAGGTTCCAGAACCTGCTGCTTGTCCAGCATGAGACCTGCCCCACCTCTGAGGATGTTATCCTGATGACATGGAGCACAGAGCAACTTGCATCTCTCTTCACAGCCATGATGCCTCCCTTAATTTCTATACATTGCTCCTGCTGCCCTTTCGCTATACCTCTTCCTGCCCATTTCTTGCTCCCACCAAAATGATTGATCCTTCTTATTCACTTTCACTAAGAAACTGCATCATCAAAGAAGACTGCCTTCCTTGACCTCCCCACTGCCACTCACATACCAATTTCCATTACCCAAGTGTTCCATGTTCTTTCTTCCTCTGGACTGTAGTAATTCCTTATGCATATCTCCAACTTTGTACTAAAGCCCACCTGGAGTTTGGCACACCAGTGGTCTTAGTAAATGGAATAAATGAGTGATATCTAGGTAGTAATATACTCTATTATGGGTATTTATTCCATCTAAATATAAAATATTTTGAAAAATTGAACTGGCTACCTTAGTCTTTGATACTTTCATCTATATCAAAATATATAGTTAGCAACTGCCAAGGGCAAGATCTTTGCATATTTACCTTTCCTAGTACAATATGAGATAAATTAGGACATTTAAATACTGTTTTAATATATGAGATCTTTCTTCTTTAAAAACCTCTTCTATTGGGCGGCTGCCCTGGCTCAGCAGGCAGAGCTCTGACCTGCCGTACTGGAGGTCTGGAGTTCGATCCCTGGTGCCTCCTGCCCACATGCAAATTAAAAAAAAAAAAACAAAAAAACCTCTTCTATTTTAATGAGTCTCTATTTCTCTAAAAGACATTTTCATCCAGCAGACTCAAAAAAAAACAAAAACAGAAAAGTTGTGGCATTCTGACTTTATTTCCGTTTAGTTCCAAAGGCATTTCTTAGCTCTGAAGTTGTCGTTTTCCAGATCAAAGGCTGAGGTATTCAGATTCTGAAGCAGCCCCCTTCAGCCTCCAGCAAGTCTGGAGGAGAGAGGTGAGTGAGCAGTGGAAAGAATTCACTGACAGATGTGCTCATTGTCTTCTCAAAGACAGCCCCAGAAACTAGAAGGTATTCAGCTACAGGGCATGATCCTGGCTTATCTCACTTTGTTTTGGAAATAAATTAAAGCTTGAGGGAAGAAGGAAGACTATAGTGCTGGAAGGTTGAGTCACAACAGGATTTGCTATTTTCTCTCACTGTCTCATCTTTGCTCAGTATCTTTGTTCCCAAGCTCCTCTCCATGGAAACCATGACTAAGTACCCCTCCACCACCTTCTAGAGAGGTGTTTTCAGAATTCACTAAATTTACTATCTACTTCAGGGCAGACTCCTGAATGCGACACCTTCTAGAAAGGGGTTCTGGCCTTTGTGCATTACCACATTTAACCTAGAAACCGCAAACCAAATTTATAGTCACCAACTAGGGGTGGCAAATGGAGGGTTATTTAACATGGTGTTGTGGGGGAGGGCTGCGGTAAGACGCCTGTACCTGGGAAAAGAGCTCACTGGTTTAAAAAAGCCAAAACAGGCCAGCCAACCAACCAACCAACCAATCAACCAACCAACCAACCAACAAAACAAAGAAGATGATTATTACTTTCATCCTGAAGAAAAACATCAGTTTCTCTGGTTGTATAACATTTCAATTCCAGATGCACGATTAAAAGGTCTCTGAAAAGACAAAGCCTTTGAGGAATGTGAAAATCAGAGAGGGAAGTAAGAAGTCTAAAGTCAAAGTTGTCCTCCTGTAGTGTACACAGCACAACTTGTCACAACCACATCTCAAAGGATTTTAAGGATTTCTACAGGCCACATCATCCTTCATGGTAAAAATGGGAAGCACCTGAGTTTTAAACAGAGTAACTATCATGAGAAAGGATCTTCTTTGAATGAGTCACATTCTTGATGCACCCCTAAAATGTACACACCCAATCTGATAGTAGAGCTAAGGATTTCTGTATCAATTTAATATTGTATACTCTTGGAGACCAGAAACTGAATCAAAACAAACAAGCAACAACAAAAATACCAAACTTTTACCAGAATTATATATATTTAATGATTGTGTCTTATAACAGAAATCTATTTTCTCAGACCCTGGATTGAGGTTATTAAGATGAAATCTATGAAACGATCAAACTCAGCTTATTTGGAGTATGAGAAGCAGTTTTCAGTCAGGGTACTGGCATTCAGTCAATAAACCAGCTCTACTGGCGTCAACTAGATGCTGTCAGATCAGCCCAGTAATCTGGGCATTTGCACCTAGTTCAACTAGCTAACATACTTCAGCCAGCAGAGAGAAACAGAGGGGCCAGCTCATAACACTGCTATGGCAAAGTGCCAACTTATTGCCATCACAGATTCTGGTAGGGAACTGAATAGTGAGTCAGAACTGCAAACTCTAAAGGCTCACCTTCACTGAGTGCATAGTAGGTGTTGGGAATGGTTCATTAATTCCCCCACAAAACCTTGGGAGGCAGAAACTAGTTTCCCCAATTTGTCAGCTGAAGAAGCTAAGGTTCAGAGAGGTTAAACACCTTTTCCAAGGCTACATTTCTAGTAGGTGGTGGGACAAGTGTTAAACTTGGTTAGTCAAGGGCCTGGACCTTTCACCGGTTGATGAAATGGTATCCCATGTACTTCTAGAAATATCAACACCCTCTCGCCATAGACAGGAACATGGCTTTTTTTCCGCCAGACTTCCTGGCAGTTACAACTCTATGTCTTCCTTCTGTGGCTTAGACACATGATATACTGAAATATTTGATATTTTTGATACAGTTTCTGGTCTCCATAAAAAACATGGAAGGGGTGCACTGGTGGTTCAGTGGTAGAATGCACGCTTGCCATGCGGAAGACCTGGGTTCAATTTCGGGTTCATGCACTCAAAAAAAAGGAAAATACATCTGGCACACTGCTCTAAATGAATGCAAAATTAGTCTATTAAAATATCAACACTGTAGTAATTTCATGTTTGTCAAATAATTGTCTTAAAAAGTAAACCACCTAAACCTGGGAAATGTGCCTTATGGGTTACACTCTGCCACTCCCCCCAACCCCCACCAGGTATCTAGTAGCAGTGTGTCTTACTAATCAATGGTACTTAATAAACACGACCAGTAGGCTGCAAACAGTGCCTGTGTTAGGGAAATAACTTATATCATGCACCCAAATGTCTTCATATGTGTAGTATTACTTGTAGAACATCAGCTAATTTTAATTTAAATGGCAAATGATGCTCAGTATCACTCAGTTTCTACACAGTATAAATAAAGTGAATTCTTACAGCATATTTTATGGGAAATTCCCTTTCTGCTCCTCTAAACATTATTAGAATGAGAACAGGATGGTCACTTCCTATGACTTGCAAGAGAAATTTATGTCTGTGTGGGTAATTTCATTGACACACACATGGATAGCTTCTCGTACTCTTTATACCAAGTAGGCAGCTGTCATGAGTGATAACTAGCAATACTGTGAGAACTAGTGAGGTGATGCTTGTAAAACACTTGGGCAAAATACTATTAAAAAATATGAAATGCAATCAAATCTGCGCCGGTTTGAAGCTATTATGTACCCCAGAAAAGCAATGTCCTGTAATTCTCATTCAATATTGCTGGGTAGGTCCTTTTTGATCGTTTCCATGGAGATATAACCTACCCAACTCTAGGTGGTAACTTTTGATTAGATGGTTCCATGGAGACGTGTCTCCACCCGTTCAAGGTGGAGTTGCTTACTGGAGCCCTTTAAGAAGGAACCATTTTGAAAAAAGCTTTAGAGTCCCAACAGCCACCAGAACCAACAGAGCCCACAGAAGCAACAGAGTCCCAGGGAAGCCTCTGAAGAGAAAGCTAGCAGATCTCACCATGTGCCTTTACAGCTGAGAGAGAAACCTTGAACGTCATTAGCCTTCTTGAACCTAGGTATGTTTCCCTGGATGCCTTAGATTGGACATTTTTATAGCTTTGCTTTAAATTGGACATTTTCACATCCTTAGAACTATAAACTAACAAGTTAATAAATTCTCCCTTTTTAAAAGCCATTCCATTTCTGGTATATTGTATTTTGGCAGCTTGCACACTAGAACAAAAATCAAATTGGTCAAGGTTTCTGGAATCTGAGTAATTTTCATCCCCAAGAAGAGTAAGTTCTCACCTTCCATGTGGGAGATCCTAGTCCATATCTACTCCCCTACCCAGCCCCCTCAGAAAAGAAAAGAAGAAAAGAGATGCTGAGATCTCCTGCAGGAATCTCATGTGTTCTCCTGGGATGAACCGAGTATAGTGCAGTGCATTTCTAACACCCACACCTTATGGGCTCTTTAACTGGGACCTTCATCTTAACTAAGCCAATTTCATGGGTTTTATAGTCATAGATGTGTGTGTAAGGCTAGAGTTTTACCTTATCCATCATGGCACTAGAGGGGCTATTTGTCTTCTTCCTATCATATTTTTATAACTATCCCTGATTTTATTTTGAGGGAATCACTTCTCCCCCTTTGATATCCCATGTACTTCCAGAAATATTAACAACTCCCTCTCTCCATAGTGCACATTATCAACATAATCCAGAAATAGTGATTGTTTCAGAAACTGATAAATGACCAAGGAAGGCCAGGTCATTCAGAGCTGATGAGAATCACTGTAAGAGGCTATATTGCTTAAGCTGTGAAGGGAGCTTGTGCCCTGTTTTCCATTGATTTAAGATGATGAGGATGTGAGGCTGGAGCTGCAGCAGCCACATTGCAAACAAGAAGGGAGAAGCCTGCCTACATGTGAAGCCCTCTATAGCAGACAGAGCCAAGAGATGTAGGGAAGAAAGCAAAACAGGTGACTTTATCTGAGCTTCAGTGCAGCCACAGTTGCAGCAAGCCCTACTCCCTGGAATTAACAATTGCATGATCCTAAACCTTCCCTTTTTGCCAAAGCCAATTTGGGCCTTTCAATTTCAACCCAAAGCCTCCTAATCAATATATGAACCATGTAAAACTTTAATCTTTCAAATAAACTTTCTTTATGGAAACAATCTCGCTAAAATCTAATGTTATTTCATTTCCTATCCTCACACCATCTGAGTTATTTAAAATTTTTCACTTAAGTACTAATTAATTATGAACAGTGACTTCTGTGTTTGGAACAACTTGAAAATTCAGTTCTTGCTAAATATGTAAGACCTCAATTGTATAAAATATAACACATTCATTTCACAGGCCTAGGAAATTTATAAATCTTGCCAACTTCTCAAACTCTTAGAATTGCCTTTAGGATACTGCTCTTTTGGCTCATTTCTCTTGAATCTCAAAAGAGTAGTGGAATGAAGTCTTATAGTTCATTCATTTGTCAAGGATATGCACTCCATGACATAAGGAAGATCAAGCTGACCTCACCAATGCTGAAGTCTGAATTGGTAATTAAAAAGATACAGGTAAAGGGAATGTAATATCCCTGCTTTCCTGGAACTTGTTTTTAAATATTATAAAATTTCAAAAGCCTACCAATGGTATGATATATCTCTCTATTCTTCTGAGTTGGCATCTCCAAGTGCACTAGAAATAAAAATAACTCCTTTAAAAATTGTGTTAATATTAAATCACCCAGAAATGGATTGGTGAAAATAGCTATTGTGTGCCTCTGAATTAAGGAGTTTCTCAAAGAATGCTTTGACTCTAAAGATGTAATATATTAAAGACATTTTCAACAATCATTTGTAAGTGCCTCCTAAAATTTTCATCTGGTCCTTGGAAACTGCCCATTTATAATTAGGAACTACTTCCTGCAAGAACTACAAGTAAGATCACCTTAAAATTTAATAATATGAATTCTGTATTAGCAAGCATATGCAGCCTGAAAGATGAACTTAGATCATATAGCTTTTACTAAAGTCATTAACAGAAGATTTTCCTAAACCATTTATCTCTTCCTTCTTGCTCTCTTTCCATGCCACAGTTTGGGTCATTATCATAACTGCTGAGAATAAAACTTCCTAAAGCCAGGAAAAATAGTTGACTTTACAACTGAACCTTGCAAATATTTTCTCCTAGTATGTTCTTTGCCTTTTAACTTTGTTTATGGTGTTTTAGGTCATTCAGAACAAAAACAGCCTTTGATTTCGTCATCACAAAAGGAACAAATTGGAGGTAAAAATAACCACATTCTTTCCAATTTGTTTGGTTTTGGAACAAAGGGCCCAAGGCCCCTGCTAACCAGATTTCACTCCTCTCCACAGCCCAATCCAACCCCTACCTTGTAGGGATTATATACATCAGTGATAAGGTTTTTCAGTAGCTTTTGCCAAAATCAAGCACATAGAAGACTGTGTTAGAAACAATAGAGCCAAAATAAATCCTTGCCTTCTTAATCACTTGGCCAAGCTTGGTTCTAAATTGTGATTTTCTTAATATTAGTACATTCAGATAAATCAATTTGCCAATTTAAATCTATTTGCACAAAAATTCTTCTAATTAGGAAAACTATGGTGCCTACAGATCAAACAGGTAGTTTACCACTTTCTTCTTTCATCATTTTTCATCCTCTACTGTAGTTGCTACTTAAAGATCATACAATGTTTTATTCCCTTCTTTCAGATGGTAATGAAAGCACTGGTGCCTTTCTGCTCATGAGCAAACATCATTTCTCAAAAGCAGCAAATATGTATTGTTTTAGAAAGAAAAGGGTGAGTGTCCTGTTTGTCACAATGCTAATGGATCTATTGTATTTATATTACTGCCCAGTTTTCTGTTTTGTTTTTAAGAATTGAATGTTTTTTTATTCCTCTAAATATTGAAAAAAATTTTTAAGGTTCACTAAAGCTTGAACCTTTCTCATGTATCTTGTATGCTTTGAAGGAATTATTTTCAGGCATAGAATGACTCATTTCTTTACAAGCCCCTCAATTTAAAAAAAGATGTCTTTCTATGTTCTTTTAATCCAATCTTGTAGGGACAGACCTATTGTCGGGTGGAACCTTCTGGTTAGACTTTTTCCATGGAGATGTGACCCCGCCCATTCAAGGTGGGTCTTAATCAGCTTGTTAGAGTCCTTTAAGAGAGCACACTGAGATAAACAGACTGTGGTATATGCACACAATGGAATATTATGCAGCTATAAAAGAGAATAAAGTCATGAAGCATGTAACAACATGGATGGACCTTGAGGACATTATGCTGAGTGAAATTAGTCAGAAACAAAAGGAAAAATACTATATAGTCTCACTAATATGAACAAACATTAATGAGTGAACTTGGAGAATTGAAGTTAAGTACACAGGTTATCAGGAGATAGAAACAGGATAGAGATTGTGCAATTGGTGTTAAGGAATATTGACTGTACAACAGGACTGATTGTAATAATTCAGAAATGGATAACACACACTACCTGTTTGTAGCACAATTATATAAGTACATTGAATGAAGATGATTGCAACCATGATAAAGGAAGAAGGGCTGGGGGCACAGATGAAACCAGAAGGAAAGACATAGGATAAAGATTGAGACAATATAATTTAGGAATGCCTAGGGTACAAGGATGGTGATTAAGTAAATATACAAATTTAAAAATGTTTTTTGCATGAGAGAGAACAAATGCATGTCAATATTGCAGGGTGTTGAAAATATATGGTATACAGGAAAAAGTACAATCAATGTAAGCGAGGGTCTATAATCAACAGTAACATTGTAATAAACCTCCACTGAATGTAACAATGGAATTATGCCAAAACTAAATGTCAACAGATGAGGAGGATTGGGAAAGGGGTGTGGATTATTTGTGGAAGAAAAGGAAATGTCTTCAGATAGAATATGGTGGTGAAGGCACGTCAATATACTTAGACTGGACTGTATGATGTATGAATAAAACTTTAAAAATGAAAAAAAAAAGGATATATTGAAAGATAAAAAGAGAGAAAGCTAGACAGAGAGCACACTGAGAGATGAAAGTTTAGAGAAGCTAATGAAAACACCCCAGGAAGAAGGCAGAAGAACCACTGGAGCTGAGAGCCATTTCAAACCAAAAGCCAAGAGAGAAGAATGAGCAGATGTCACCATGTAAATTCCCATCTGACAGGGGAACCCAGGATGCCAGGTACCTTTCCTCCGAGAAAACATTGTCTTATTGATGCCTTAATCTGGAAATTTTCACTGACCTTAGAATTGTAACTTGAAAGTTAATAAATCCCCTTTGTAAAAGAAAATTAAAAAGATGGCTTGATAAATGAAAAGTTTGAGATTATATGTGTGACTTGACAGACAATAATGTAATTTGTATCTAATGGAGTACATAGCATTAAGAGTGTATGTTTTTCAATGTTCTTGAACAGAAAAGTGGTGAATTCCTTAATATTTTTGCTTCCTAACCTGTAACTTTTTCCTCTCAGAAGTCTTAGCAAAGCTAGAAATTATCTCATCCAAGGTCATCATCAGATGGCAAATGAGTCTCAGGTCTTCACCCGAAGAGCTGTGTCTCCTTTGTAAAGGATGTGAATTCCCAAGCTCATCAGTACAGCTTTGCTCTCTTAGAGAGGAGTGGTGTATCAGGTCAGGAGAACTAAGAACTTTCTATGGTGCAACCTAGCTATGGAGACAACATACAAACAGAAACTGAAGAGGAAAAGGTCTTAGTAATTATAGAGAAAGAGAATGAAAAATTATTGCTTTTAATGGCCTGCATTTAAAAAATGATTCTAATAAGGTATCAGTGGCTGAGAGAGTTCAAATCGAGTCGAGAGGCTACTGTGAAGGTCACTCTCATGCAAACTTCAGTTAGATGCTGCTACCTATCACAGCTGGTCAAACCCCAACCAAAACCATTCCTGCCAATCCTAAAGAATACCTAGGGTATTATATAAGATTCTGCAAAGGTTCTGTGCACTAGGGTGTCTTTCCAAAAACCTACAACCTCCAGATAGGTCCCTGGACCAGATAAGTCCTAAAACCTAGAGGAGCCAAGTTTACTTGTCCAGAACCTAACTTTTCCATAACACATAATCTAACTCAACTGGTCTGGATAGCTCATTTAAACAACTCAACACTGGGAGCCCAGAATAAGAATGAGGGTCTTTAATCCTATATAGCTCAATAAAATGTCTAGATACATCCCAGAACATATTAAGCAGATAAAAAGTATTGCCAATGTCCTTTGAGGGATGGGAGAAAAAAATATGGAACTATTAAACTTTACCACCAGGGAAATCCGTGATACTGTGTCAAAGATTAAGGACACCCAAATCAATAGGCAAAGCCCTTGATCTTGAGGCTTGAACTTGTGAAGCTTATATATATAGCAGAGAAACTTAGCCTACTTATAGGTATGCCTAAGAGTTACTTCTGGAGAACCTCTTTGGTTGCTCAGATGTGGCTTCACTCTCTCTAAGCCCAACTCTGCAAGTGAAACCATTGCCCTCCCCACTCTGTGGTATATGACGTCCAGGGGTGAAAGTCTCCCTGGCGGCATGGGAAATGACTCCCAGGAATGAGTCTGGCCCTGGCATGGTAGGATCGATGAGGCCATGCTGACAAAAACGGGGACAAGAAGTATAACAAATAAGGTATCAGTGGCTGAGAGAGTACAAATACAGTTGAGAGGCTACCCTGGAGGTCACTCTTATGCAAGCTTCAATTAGACATTGCTACCTATCGTAGCTTGCAAACCCCAACCAAAATCATTCCTGTCAATCCTAAAGAATACCTAGGGCAATATATAAGACTCTACAAACATTCCATGCACTAGGGTATCTTTCCAGAAACCTGAAACCTCCACATGGGTCCCTGGACCAGATAAGTCCTAATATGCAGAGGGGCCAGCCTCTCCAGAACATCAACTAGTTCCATCCGCCTATCCCATATTATCGACAGCCCCTTCCAAAAATGAAAATTTTAGAATGGGCATAGCCTGAATACCCCTAAAGAGTGGGAGAAAGATCAAATGGTTTAATAAATGAGTATGATTCCTGAATCATTCATTATATTGATGTTTCTTTTAGTCTCTAGTATCTCAGAGCAGCTAGAAGTACAAACCTAAAATTGTGGAACAGTAGCCCATACCAAACGCTGATATCTGTTCTATAACTACTTGTTGCAATGTACTTTGAAATTTATTGCTTTTATATATATATATAATTTTCCACAAAAAAAGTAAAAAAAATACAAACCACACCCCAAAAATATATATACACATTGCTCAAAAAAAAGGAAATAGCCAGAAACAATTGTTTATCCTTTTAAATTTTGTACTATGAAAACATTATCACCTCATCAAAGAAATAAAAGCAAATAAATTATAAACAAATACATAAATTTTCCACCCCCCCAAAAAACAACATTTTGGGAAATGACAGCATCTTTGGAATAAGTAAAACTTTTCCAAGGTGACAAATCTGAAGGGGATGATAATCATTTCCATTTTTAAGTTCTAGTACATTTGTTTAAAATTGCCTTGTAACTTTATACTCAAATTTCAAGTACATGAAATATCTATTTTAAATTAAACAGTAGAAGCTTCTTGAGAAAGACAACATAGAGAACTCTGGGTGGCTACTGAATTGTAATTAAAATAATAATTAGATGATTTTTCTTATGATGAGTCAATACATGTTCATTGCAGAAAACAGAAGAGAGCATAAAAACATTTTATGGTCACCCACAATTTCCTCACTCAAAAAAGAATTACAGTAACAGGTAACATCTTATATTCTAGTCTTTTGTCTGTGAATATGTATGAATGAACAGTTTTAAAAACAAAAATGGAAATGTGCTACCAAAAAAAATTAATTTTAGAACAAAATAATACTTTTACAATGAAATTAAGATGTAGGGTCCCCTGCAAATTCTGATTCAAGGTAGCACTAAGTATGCTGAGTAGATACCATGAGCAAAACTCACCTGCCCAGGTTGGAAAAATTTATGGACAAGAAGTTATCACTGAAATTAAATGGTGGTAAAGACATGTCCAAAGAATATTGAAGGGATTTGATCCCTTTATGAATCTTGGTGATCAATGAATGTGTGGAGGTGGCAACTAGTACAACAGAATATTGGAATGGTGGCAATACAAGGAAATCATATAATCATGTTAGAAGCCTTGGAAAGAGTTTAAATAATGACTGTGCCCAGCAGAGAAATCAATTGCTTCCACATTTCTCCTCCCCAAAGAGACTTTTTTACTGTGATGTAATAATTAGGTTGTGTACATTCTTATTAACAATTTTTGTTAAACTTTTGTAGTTGTTAAAAATGTTTTCTCTAGCACTTTGCACATAAAAATAGAATATTAGCTTTTATTTTAATTTCTTCTAATAAATTTTTCCCAATGCTTGTAAGTTGAAACTGATTTCAAGGTTTTCTGCATTAAAATGGAAGAATCTTATTAAATGTGAAAAAAAAAGATGTAGATTCCCCATAGACAATTCTGTCTGCCACAATAAAACAGACATGTCATCTTCTATATTAATTAGTGCAATCACATCCTAAAGAACACAGATCATGGATGTATTAGCTAAAAAGGACTTGCTTTGGGCACAGTATATTCAAAGTTGGAGGAAAATAATATAATCTTTAAAAATAGGAAATGACTTTCTCTGCAAGAAAAAGGTTAAGGTGGGGTAGAGATGGAGGAGAGGCAGATGGCAGCATGGGCAAATCTGCTAAAAGAACAAAACAAAAATTTGCCAGAGCACGTTCCCCCCACTATTGGTAGGGAAAGGAAAAATTAAGGAGTACGTTATTAAGGAGGTAATACATTTGGAAACACATCATTTATACACATATATAAACATAAGAATAAAATAGCTTTTAAGGCATGATACCTAAAAGCAAACTAGGGCAATCTGAAGAGACGGCGCCTAGGTGTGAATCAGTTTGAGCGAATTTGAAGGTTGGGGGGTAAAAACATAGGCTCAGGCAGACCTGGATTGAAGTCCCAGAACTGTCTCTTGCTACCTGAGCATCCCTGAGCAAGCCACCTTCCCAATTTTCCCTTCTGTTAAATGATGGTAATGATCGCACCTACTACCTTACAGCATCCTTGCAGGGATTACATGAGTCAGAATGGGTGTGAAAGTGCCAGCACTCTTCCTGGCAAATAGTAGGCCCTAAGTAAGTACCTTCTCCTTTTCTCATCCCACTTCACCCTTAGCAGAACCTCCTTGCACAGGATATCAACAGCCTTCAATCCCCTTGGAAAGTCCAGTTATCTACTTTGATATGTTTGTTAAATGGATAGAAAGTGTTAACTTAGTTTAGGGTCAATGCTGGTATCGACAGTTAGTTAGATTTTCCTCTTTCTAAGATAAGGGGGTCAAATGACTGGTTCAAATAAAATATACGACTCTGGACTAAACTCTGGAAACAAGGTACAATTCATTCAAATGGTACATCTGGTTACCTTGGTAGGGGAAAAGTAATGAAATCCATATCTGGAGATAATTTTGAGCAGTTGATTTGATATTTTACTTCAATCTCATCACTGGGATGTTAAGGCAGGATAGGCATAAATAAGCACGTGATAATAAGCAAGTTTTAGTTTTCTGGGGACTCTGATTTTCTCATTTGTAACAAGGGGCGGTGGGTACTCTTGGTTGGTGACTTTTAATGATCTCTAAGGCCCATTTTAGCAATAAATCTATAAGAATAGCAGACTAAGCCCACCCAATGGTTCATTTTGTCCAGTATTCTACATAGACAGTGGTTCTGAGCATTAATAGGGATTCAATACTTGTCAAACAAATGAAAGAACACGCAGAGTAGTCCTAAACATGCCAAATTTTTGTTTTCTAAAAGTACCTGGTAGCTGGGTATCTTCATGAGCCTTACACTCAGGGACGCGTCTTCACCCAGAGTCCACAATAGGGCAAGGAAAGATTAGAGGTGTAGTCCAGCAAGCCTCCTCAAACAAGTTGTCCTGGGACAGGTACAGGGAGAGATTTCCTACTGCAATTATAATTGTTTGAATGTGTTTACTATTTTTATTTCATCTGCCTGCTGGTCTTCTCTGGAAGCAGACATATGACCCAAATTAACAGTCCATATTTTATAGGTGTGGTAGCCAGCCAAAAATAATAATTCTTACATCCTGATAGTCATACTTTTGTGTAGCCCTCCTACATTGAATAGGGCTGATCTGGGGAACCAATGGGGTTTGCAGAATTGACAGAATGGGACTTTTAAGATTAGGTCGTTAAAATATATGTGGCTTCTGCCTTGCTCTCCTGGATTACCTGGACAGGGAGAAGCCAGTTTCCAGAGTGAGGGCACTCAACTGACTCCATGGAAAAGTCCACATGGCAAGAAACTGAAGTCTCTAATTAACAGCCACCACCAATTTGCCTGCCATGTGAATGAGCCGTCCTGGAAGAATATCCTCCAGCCCTAGTCAATCCCTTGGATGATGGCAAATCTGGTCAATATCTTAGACTCCAACCTCATGAAAAATCCTGAACCAGAACCACCCAGCTAACCTTCTCCCAAATTCCTGATACACAGAAACTGTGCAAGATTATGAATATTTATGATTGTTTTAAGCCACTTATGCATGGCTTAAATTATGTAGGATGAATGCAATGGATAAATACAATAAAATTCTAAATCAAAATCACCTTTCAGTTTTGTAGTTAGGGTTATGGTGGCAACTGTTGATATTTTGTAAGAATAGAGCAGAAGTGTCCTGAAAAATTAGCAGGTATATTTGCAATAGTCCGATGGAATATTCTAACAGCTTTTTCAGAAGGGTTTCACCTCTTTTCCCTTTCATATGTACTCTTGCAGCATCTAGCATAATGTTTTAGAATAAGCAGGGCTTTGGGGCCAGGCAAACTGGGTTCCAATTTGAACTCGGTTACTTACTAGCTTTGACACCTGGGACAAATTAAACCTCCTGTACTTCAGTTTTCTCATTCATAAAGTTGGGGTAATAGTACCCAACTCAAGGATTTTGTAAAATTTAAATGATCTAATACATATAAAGTGTTTATGAGAGTAGCTGGTTCATAGAAAGCTCCTAAGTATTATTATTTTTACTACTAACTTATTTTTCAGTTAAAATGCTTTCCAAACCTGACTCCTAGGGATGAGCTGGGACCCGGAATCATGGGAATGAGAAAGCCTTGACCAAAAGGAGGAAGAGAGAAATGAAACAAAATAAAGTTTTAGTGGCTGAAAGATTTCAGAGTCGAGAGGTTATCCTGGAGGTTATTCTTATGTATTATATAGATATCCCTTTCTAGTTTATGGTGTATTGGAGTGGCCACAGGGTAGTACGTGAAATTGTTGCACTGTGTTCCTGTAGCCTTGATTCTTGAAGACTGTATAACTACACAGCTTTTACAATGTGACCATGTGATTGTGAAAACCTTGTGTCTGATACTGCTTTTATTCAGGGTATGGACGGATGAGTTAAAAAAAAAAAGGATAAAAATAAACAGACAATAGAGGGAGATGAAGAGTAAAAATTGGGTAGATTGAAATACTATGGTTCAATGAGAGGGCGGGGTAAGGCATATGGGACGTATGAGTTCTTTTTTTCTTTTTATTTCTTTTTTTGTAGTAACACAAATGTTTTAAAAATGATCATGGTGAAGAATACACAACTATGTGATGATATTGTGAGCCACTGATTGTATAATATAGTTGGACTGTATGCGATGAATATTTCTCAATAAAAAATTTTTTTGGAAAGTGTATCATGAATTTTAATCTGGAAAAAAAAAAGTTTCCAAATTGAATTCTAAACCTGCAAAAAACAAGTTAGTGCTGAGAACCACTGTGGTTCTTCAGATATTTTGTCTGCTTTCTTTCCCGTCTGCACCAACCATGAACAAGCCTATCATCAGCACTGATAAGCTCAAAAAGCTGTACTGTGTTTGCCTTATTTCACTCCCATAATTAAATGATACACTATCTCAGGATCCATTGATATAACTGTTTTCTAAGAGTTGTATGTCTGAGAGTAAGATTTTAAAAGCAAAATTTTAGATAGCCAGTACTCCAGTTCACCAAAGAGTTTACTATATACTCATGAAAGAAAACCAAGTGTTATAGGAGAAAAATCAAGTTTCATCTCAATTTTAAAGCACAATGGCTAATCTTGAGAATTTGGTATGATTTTTTCACTTTTTTCTCCTAAAAGCATTTCCATTTCCATTCTTAGTTGGATCATGGTGAAGAGTCTAGGACACTGAACCAATACTGGAAGTCCCGGATCAGGGATTTAGTGTGGTTCAGACTATTAGCATATTTATACGTCCTGCAATTCGGGGATGGGGGAAAGGGTTGAACAGAACAGTAGGCGTCTCCATCAAAATCACCCTGAAACTCTGGAGTCTTCATTTTTAAGGTCAGGAGGCAATGTGCCAAAGGTCACATGGGGGCAAAGGACAAGAAGATTGAAAGGATTAGAGGAAGATAGAAACTGTGCAGATGGACATAAAAGAGCTACTGGGAAAGCAAAAAACTGGCTGCATAACATATTTTTTATTATTTAACTTAAAAAACTTAATTCTCTTAAAATTAGCCTGCATCATATTGGAGGGAGGGATTATCAAACTATGTGCAAATTCCTTCTTTCTCATTTCCTCCATCCTTGTGTCTCTACCTGTCCCAACCCTAGTGATACACATAAGGGTTTTGTTATTCAATCATGATATTAAAATCACACATTTTCCCTGCAATACTTATGAAGAAAGAAACACATACACACACAAGCGTTCCCACACCAAATGGGTAGAAACCATATAAATGAGAATCTCATTCATTTCTAAGCCTTTACATCTCTATAGATAATAGCTGTTTATTTTTTAATCTACTTATCTATCTTTCTGTCTATCTCTTACTTACTTAGGAACTTATAAAGAAATACGTCTGTTAGAGATATGTACAATTTTGGTTTTTGTGTAACTGGTGTTTTAAGTAAATTGAAGCCATGTGCCCGTTTAGTCCCTAAGCTCCCAGGACTCCCTGCTGACACCAGCCATCCCCTATCTTGGGGCGTCTAGAATGAAGTCTTTCGTCCTCTTTGCAGAGCCCTTTGTTCTTTCTGACCTCCAGTTCTTTCCCCTTGCTCTCCTGCTCATTCACCTTATCTTTTTGCTTGTCCCCAATGACATGGCTATTGTAAGGTTTTTGTATTATTTTGTTCTCTACTACAAGGCTTTCTAAAGGACAATCTGCCAGCCCTAGGGGTTTTTTGCGTATTTTCTGTTCATAAATAATTTACAGATTCGAAATACAGTTAAAAACTATTAAAAATAAAGCTTTCAACATAAGCTCTGTATGCATTTGCAACATTTGTACTAAAGAACACTTAACAACCTGCTTGCGTGAGATATCATCCTTGGGAATCAGGGCAAGAAGTCAATAAACCCTAGCACATTTACAAGAATATCAGGTTTTTAGTTGACGCTAAACAAGAACTACTCACAAGCATTATTTGCATTTCTAGAATGTTTAAAGGAATTTTGGATTACTCCTCTCTTTCAGATACAAGAGATTGTATGTATTTATGTAGTACATACATATTTATTTATTTGCTATCTTTCCTGTGCAGATCATTCTATACCCTGAGTGGAACTCAAGTAGCATCTCACTACGAGCTTCAGAAATAAGTAATATATTTTAAAACAGACACATGTTCAAAGCTTGACTAATAAAATTTAAAACCCAATCCTTCAACAGATTAACTTGTAATATAAAATTTAAGAAAAAATAGATTGATCTTCGGGAAAGAATAGTTCACAAATTTGAATTCTCCTTCGTACCCAAACATAGCCAACAGGCTTGGGAGGAAGTTCTTTATGTTTAGGAGGTCTTGATGGGGAGCTCCCTGTCTGGATATCATTTGCGCGTCTGAGAACAGCCACGAGGGAGGGATTTTATGGTGAGGAGGATCATGGGAAACACTGCCACAGTCCTCAGCATCTCTAAGCTGTCAAGGGCAGGAAAAAGCCAGACATTTGTTCATGTAGCAATTTGTACCCACAAACTTTACTGTTTATTATTTCTCACTATTCATTTCTAATCACTTTTCAGAAATATATTCTAACAAACAGAATTATCAGACAAATAACTCAAACACAGAATTATCACGAATTTCAAGAAATCTGTTCCAAGCTGCTAAAGACCGTCCATCATTTCCTTTAAAGATGCATAGTCTTTAAAGATATAAAATCATTTAGTAAAGTCATTGCTAAATCACGAAGCCAGGGAGCATCAGTGGGTGTTACTCCTGGTGATAAATGCAGCTCATGCTATGGCCATTTTGTGGTCATTTCAGGATGTAAGCCAGTAGCTTGTCTATCACAACCTACATTTCAGTGCCGAGAACAGTACTCTGTACATATGAGGCTGGCATTGATATTTGCTAAATGAATGAATGAATGACAGCAATATGTCATATCATATGAAGTTCATAGAAGCCACTTTGCATAGTGTTGCCTGCATAGGAAGCTTACTGCAATTTATAATATTGTTGCTACATCCAGTAAAGTATAAGCAAGGGCCAAATTTATTAAAATCCTCTACTTAATGTTCCTTTACCATTTGAATATTTTTTTCTCCCTACCTCACTTCCTAGAAAAGTATAAGCAAGAAGGTTTCCTTGGGTTTACTGATTTTTAAAATGAGTCACCTGCTGTCATTTCATCATTCTTTATCACAGGCAAAGACAAAAAGTAGAAACATGGAAAGGAAAATCACTCCAGGGAAAAATCTACCTGGCCATGTTCTTCAACTCACCTTAAAAGAAAAAAGGATTCATTTCCACTACAAAACTGAACTTACAACATAATTCATAATCAAAAGCCTTCTCATAGGCAGGCTACAGTGGCTCAGCAGGCAGAGTTCTTGCTCACCATGCCAGAGACCCGGGTTCTATTCCCATACCTGCCCATGCGGAAAAAAAAAAAAAAAAGCCTTCTCATGAGCACTTTTTGAGTATCTGTGGGCTGAAATTAATATAAAACCTGTCCAAGGCATCATACCTAACTTCCAGGAAATTTCTTCACATATTTATCTGTCATCAAGAATGGAATATGGCTTAATTAGAAAATACAAACATTTGATCATCTCCTCTGAGATGCCAGCAGGATAACTACTATGAATTGCCTTTGCAGACACTAAGTCTGTATAGGTATCATTGAAATAAGCTCACTTCTGAATGGTCAGTCTCTGTCACAATAAAGAGAACACGCAAAGCTTCATAAAAGGGAGCAATAAATCTACCACTATGCATAAAAAGCACTATCTACTGTCCTTTAGAGATTTCCAGTCTTCTTTCTCTGTGAAGATACTGACTTATTATTGTCATGAAGGAAGTGCAGGTCATCGATGTTTAAATTGTATTCCTTCATCTATACCATTGTTTGACAACGTTCTGAGGATTTTTCTATTTATTTCAGTGTGAAACAAGAAGCAGCACACTACTAGGCATATTGATACATTCTGGTGGGCAAAGGACAAAGAATCTAATTTAGAATCTATTTTGGCAAAATGTTACTTTGTACAAAATGTAATGATTTGTCCAGGCTTGTGCACAACTATACTAATTCTGAAAAATATAATTGTAGCAAATTGAATAAAAATTTGGGTGTTGTTTTCATTTCCTTGGCTACTCAAGCAAATATCATGCAATGGGCTGGCTTAAATGATGGATTTACTACCTCTTGGTTTTGAGGTTAAAAGAAAGTCCAAGTCAAAGTGTCATGGAAGCAATGCCTTCTTCCCAAAGTCTAGCCTTCTGGGGCTGGCTGCTGGCAGTCCTTGGACCTTGACGCCTTGGCTCCCCAATGCACTGGTGGCCTCTTCTGGCTTCTGCTGAATTTCAACTTTTTGCTTCCATGGCTTTCTCTCCCTCCGTGTCTGAATTTCATTTCACTTATAAAGGTCTCCAGTAGTAAGATTAAGTAAAATGCATCCTGACCCAGTTGGGCCACATCTTAATTGAAGTAACCTCATTAAAAGGTCCTAGCTCCAATGGGGTCACACCCACAGGGATGGATTAAGTTTAAGAGCATGTTTTTCTGGGGTACTACAGGTCCAAACCACCACAGGTATATTCATTGAATCAGTGTTATGCTAAAATCTTTCTTAAAACCTCCCTTCCTGGGCAGGCCATGGTGGCTCAGTGGTAGAGTTCTTGCTGGCCGGAGACCCGGGTTCGATTCCCGGTGCCTGCTCATGTTAAAAAACAAAACAAAACAAAACACCTCCCTTCCTCTGTCCTCCCCCCCCAACACACACACACACACACACACACACACACACACATACACACACACACGAAGGAAGAAAACACTTTGTATACATAGACCATGTGTTTAGTAACTTGGTTAAACTGAAACAGTTACAAAGGTGATTTTGCCCTCAAGACACCTTGTACAATATCTGAAGAAAGATTACAAAGTCACATGTGAGCAAGTCAAATAAATGTAATGCCAGCCAAAATGCAATAATAAGAAGAGAGCCTCCAATTGTATCAAGATTCTTTGCCTTATCCACACTGGATACTGAGAAATTTACATTGTTACTTCAAGAATATCATCTTATTTCCTAACAGTTATTTAGAGAAATCAGCCTTAAAATTCTGGACCTTAAAATCTTGTATCAGATGTGCTGATTTTCAAATCTTTGCTTTTCCAACTCTCTTTCATTTCACTTTTCAGTTGTGGACCCACAAATGGAACAAGCATTTTCCAACATCACTTAAGTTTAAGGTCACATTATATCTTATGTAACACTTTCATTTATACATACAAATATCATACCTTATTTTCCCTCTATATGACAACATTATCAGTTTAGACTGGCATTTGGTACATAGTGTTCAGTAAAGGTTTATTAAATACATGAAAGGAAGCAAAATATTTCAGAAATGTTTAAGGAAAACCATCATTTGTAAAACTGCTTCTTTTCCAACTAAATTTCTTTGGAGTCCTTCCTGAAATTCTGCTTGTTTAGATATTCTCTGATGGATTAAACCGTCTAATCAGCTAGCATCATCATAAAAAATATACTTAAGTCCTTGCTATATTCCAGTGGTCCCGAAAATGAAAACTATATTTCTTTCTAAGCATTTAAAAAGAATTTGTCAAAATTTTTTTTTTTTTTTTTGCATGAGGAAGAACAAAGGAATGTCATTACTGCAGGGTGCTGAAAATAGATGGTAACTAATATTTAAAAATTTTAACTTATGTGTGAGACTAAAGCAAAATATGTTTATTTGGTACAAAATTTATCTTTTGACTAGTGCATTTCCTAATATAACTTATGTAGACAGTTTAATTGAACACAATAAGTACATGGAACCTTGAGTAGGGCATGAGATTCTGTTGGTTTGTCCAGTGATGGCCCAATAAATCCCAGAGTGATTTGAACAGTGAATAAAAAAGCATTTGCAAACTCCCCTTGGGGGAATGGTGAGAAAGGGGGGAAATTCAATTTCCCCAAGTTGAATTCTTGATATTCTCACAAGCAGTGGGGACAACCAAAGCAATAGGCTAAGTCCCCAATCTTGAGGTTTTTTTCATATGAAACTTAACCCCAAAAAGGATAGGTCAAGTCTACTTAAGATTAGGCCTAAGAGTCACCCCCAAGAGAACCTCTTTTGTTGCTCAGATGTGGCCTCTCTTTCCGGCCAACACAACAAACAAACACACTGCCCCCACCCCCCGACTACGTGGGACATGACTCCCAGAGATGTGGCCCTTCCTTGCAATGTGGGATAGAAATCCTAGAATGAGCTGAGATTCAGCATCAAGGGATTGAGAAAACCTTCTTGACCAAAAGGCGGGAGAGTGAAACGAGACAAAATAAAGTGTCAATGGCTGAGAGATTCCAAACAGAGTCAAGAGGTGATCCTGGAGGTTATTCTTACGCATTAAACAGATATTACCTTGTTAGTCAAGATGTAATGGAGAGGCTGGAGGGAACTGCCTGAAAATGTAGAGCTGTGTTCTAGTGTCCATGTTTCTTGAAGATGATTGTATAATGATATAGCTTTCACAATGTGACTATGTGATTGTGAAAACCTTCTGTCTGATGCTCCTTTTATGTACCCTATCAACAGATGAGTAAAACAAATGGAATAAAAATAAATAATAGGGGGAACAAATGTTAAAATAAATTTAGATTGAAATGCTAGTGATCAATGAAGGGGAGGAGTAAGGGGTATGGTATGTATGAATTTTTTTCTGTTTTCTTTTTATTTCTTTTTCTGAATAGATGCAAATGTTCCATGAAATGATCATGATGATGAATATGCAACTATGTGATGATATTGTGAATTACTGATTATATGTAGAACGGAACAATCAAAAGTTAAGGATGTTTGTGTTTGTTGTTTTTTGCTATTTAAAAAAAATTAATTAAAAAAAAATGACCCCAGGACATTCTCCCTCATTTCTAGGTTTTAGCTTCACTTTCATTTTCACTCTCTCCTGTATCCTGTATTCTAAATTTTTGAGGATTTCAATGTTCATGAATGTGAGCTCTCAGCACATCAGCACCTCTTAGTTCCTGAACAGTCTCTTCTATCCTAGTCCCTCAGGGTCAATTCCTGGCCATTAT
Source organism: Myrmecophaga tridactyla (assembly GCA_004026745.1). NCBI lineage: Eukaryota > Metazoa > Chordata > Mammalia > Pilosa > Myrmecophagidae > Myrmecophaga > Myrmecophaga tridactyla. Next base: position 42,296 of record PVIY010002747.1, on the reverse strand, counting down.
CAGTACTGGTAACTGCCACCCTTCCCTTAGTCTCAATTCCATATATCCTACTCTCTGATCATTACTCTGGGTCTTTCTCCCTCAAGTTTGCAAACCTCTAAGAATTTTTTGATATAGCAGGACTCTATATCAAAGCCCTTTGATCCTACCGCCCTTTCTCTGGCCCTCACACCTATATGCCCTCACTCCTCTCCTTTCCAGGTTAAATTCCATGGTCAAGCACTATATAATCAGTCTTGGTAAACACTCAACCCACCACCTCCCCCTTTGCTCCACCATTCTTGCTTGGAACTCTACAACCTTGGTTAAATCCAGCTCTCTGCCTGTTGTATCTGCACTGTGCAACTGAGCACAGCTGGAGAAAACTACAAAATTACCTTGAATGGTCTCATGTTGCAATTAGTAACATGAACTTAAAGCAGTCCTTAATGCTCCCAGGCAATCATACTTTATTTCCCAAGTCCAATTACTCTCCCAATTATGTCCATTTCACACTACCTCTTCTCTGCTCACACCCTCACACCCTTCCCTGATTCTCACTCTTAGCAGATAATCTTAGATCAGGCATCACTGAGAAAACTTTGTCAACCAGAGGAGAACTTTTCCAGGATCCCTTACAGTGGTTTTCCTATAACACCCTCTTCTCCCCCATATTTGTCTCCTCATCTATTTGAGTAGATGAACTATTCATATTCTTTCTTCCACTTGTATACTAGATTCTATCTCTTCTGACCCAGGCAAAATTGTAACTCCAGCAATTCTTCTTCTTTTCCTATCCTCATTTTCCATATCAAAATTATATCATGCCCATCAACTTATGAACATAGTATTATTTCTTGCATCTTTTAAAAACATTCTTGACTCTGTTTCTCTCATCAGCTACTACCCCATTTCTTTGCTTCCCTTGCAGTAATCTCCTGTAAGAAGCTGCCATATTTCTATCTTACTTATTCTTTTCCCATTCTCTCTTATGCCCAATATGATCAGGCCTTCTCTCCTGCAAAGTTGCTCTCATACATGTCACCAGTGACCTCCAAGTAGATGACACCATCGGCCAATTCTCAATCCTCAGCAAATTAGAACTAGCAGACACAGTTGATCATTTCCTCTTCCTTCAAAGACTGTCTTCATTTAGCTTCCAGGACACCAGGACCACCATCCCTCTCCCTCACTCCAAACACACATTTGTTTTCTTCCTACTTCACTGGAGCTTTTCTCAATATCTTCTGCTGGACAATCCTATTCTCCTTGACTTCTTAATGTTGGAGTACCTCAGTTACTCTTTAGTTTTTTCTCTGTCTGTACTCACACCCTTGGTGAACTCATGCTCATGACATCCAAATGTAAACTTTTATTTCAGATTCATAAGTCTAACTGCCTACTCAATAATATCTCCACTTAGAGGTTTAATACACATCCCAAACTCAATTTCCAAAGCTGGACTCCTGATCTTCCTTCCTACAAGTCTTCCACCACATGGCCGACGCCACCTCAGTTAAAAGCAGCTCCATCTTTCCAATAGTTTAGGCCAAAGCTAGGAATCATCCATGATTCTTGTGGTAGTATAAGACTGTATTGTATCTCAGCAAAGTATGTTCTTACATTAATCTATTTCTGTGGGTATTGACATTTTGTGGGTGGGACCTTTAAATTAGGTTATTTCAAATGAGATGTGACCCATCTCATTTCAGCTGAGTCTTAATCCTTTATTGGAATCATTTAATAGAGGGTAAAACACAGATTAAATTAAGAGAAGCACAAAGAAAAAAAAAAACCCAGAGCATCTGAGAGGAAGCCACTGAAGCCAAAAGCTAGATGCAACAAAACCTGGTAAAAAGGACCAGGAAACGCCACCATGTGCCTTAGCATCTGACAGAAGAGCCCAAGCTCACTAGGAGCTAGTCTTCAAAGGCAGTATCATCCTACTGATGCCTTAATTTGGACATTTTTCACAGTCTAGGAACTGCAAATTGTAAGTTATTACATCTACATTGTAAAAGCCAACCCATTTCTGGTATATTGCATTTCATCAGCTTTACCAAACCCCTCTTCCATTCTTCTCATACACCACATCCAATCAATCAGGAAATATGATTGGTTCACCTTCAAAAATAGCAAGCATCTGACTACTTTTTACTACTTTTCTGTGCCATTGCCAAAATGGAAGCACTCATCTCTTGCCATAAGGCTTGTAACAGGTCTCCTCATTTTATCCTTGCCCATCTATCATCCACTCAAAAACATGGCAGATAGAGACAGCCTCTTAAAATGTAAATCAGGGCAGGCCACAGTGGCTCAGCAGGCAGAGTTCTCACCTGCCATGCCGGAGACCTGGGTTCGATTCCCGGTGCCTGCCCCATGCAAGAAAAAAAAAAGAGTTAATCAGAATGTGCTATTCCTCTGTATAAAAGTCAGCAATGGCTGCCCTTTACATCCAGACTAAAAGCCAAAATCCTTACCATGGCCTATAAGTCATTTTCTGGCCTATTATTACTTCCTTGGCTTCATTTCCTACTACTCTCTTCTTTGCTGATACTCTATGTGTATCATAATGGCCTCTCTGTGGTTCCTTTAATAAGCAAGAAGACTTTTTGCTCTGGCTATTCTTCCTGTCTGGAATGTTCTTTCTCAAGACCTAGATGCCAACTCTTCACTTCTTCTAAGTCTTTGTTCAAATCTCATCTTCTCGGTGGGACTTTCCTTGTGAATACCTTTATCCTGCAACTTACCCCGATCCTTAAGCTTGCTTTACTTTTGAAAATTTCATAGTACTTACTACCTTCTAATATACCATATATAATTAATCTACTGATTATGTCCACTTTTTATTACCTATCTCTCTACTGCTAGAATTGAAGACCGGCACCTCTGAATGTTTTGTTCACTAATATATCTAGAAAAGGGCTTGGGATACAGTAGGTACTTCAATGAATATTTGTTGAAATAATGCATAAGTGAAGGAAAAAAATGGATGAATGAATTTAACTGGTCTTTCTGAACTGTTTACTTAAAAACTCTTTTGTTTAGACTGAAAAAGAAATTCTTTCCCCAAAGTGCTATGCCTAACACACCAGAGCTTCTGTAATTGAGTCTGTCTGGTTTCTCAATTAGAATCAGTTCCAAGTCACTGAGAAATTCTCTCCCATATTATAGTCAAGGAAGGTGCTGTCATGCCTCAGCTACAAGTACCTATTACACACACTCTAGGGATATTGTAATGAGAGCATTTTGAAAGAAAGAACTAGGTGAGGGGCCTCCTTTCAGGGTCTGACATAAAATAAAAACTCAGAGCAGGTTCATCTAAAGCTTGGCCAAGCTTCTTGTAAAACTGGCTCACACTGAAAGAGAACTTGAGCTGATATATCATTTCAAATGGAAACTATGCAAAATTCAGTGGCTTCATGTGGTTTCAACCCCACACCAGGTGGAATCTGAGGCTTTGGCAAGCTTCACCTTAAATTCTTAACTGGGAAGCGTAAACTAAGGGGGGAGGGATGCTGGAAAAAAACAAAGTGAAATAAAACCTTTAGTCGTGAACAGTTCTGGAACACAAACCTAAATCACCACTCTTTAAACCTCATTTCATTCAGGCTTTAAATTACAATCATTACTTTGAAAAATTGCCCTCAATAATGAACTGATGTTTTGCTAATCCTATATTAGAATTTCAGAGGCCCTGAACACTCATGTGGAGAGCCTTCCACTAAGTAGGTTGTATAATCAAAGAAGAAAGATAAAAAGGTGATTTCGCCAAAGGTAGCTAAGAGAAGGAACCAACAGAGTTGACATCTAATTCACAGCTGAGTTTCTTAACCTAAAAAATTCCTGCTTTTCTTCAAAAGAAACCAGAAACAAAATCCAAAAAGAACAAAAAGGTATTTTACAAATCCTGTAAATCAAATGAGATTTGAAAGATTTGTGTTATTGATAATGATATTGAATGAACCCTGATTGACCTAGAGAGTAGGAATGATTTATTATTAATGTGGTATGTGTGTGGACATACATGCATGTGTGTGTGTGTGACTGGAATATTTCTGAATTTTAGAACTGTTCAAATTATGAGTAAAGATATTCTACTTATAGGAGATGTTTACTCATATTCAGGAATTTTAAGCATTATAGATATCTAAGAAATTTCCACAAATCCTACATTCTTACAAATTCCAGTATTTCTTATACAGCATCTCCTATAGAGGCATTATATAAAGGTTTCAGAGAGAAATCTTTAACATGAAATTGCAGGACTTCTTTCCCTCCTCATTTCTGCTCTTCACAGTAGTCTGAATTCTCTTTTGCAAATCTACTTTTTGATCATAGCAAAATAGAGATACGGGCTTTTAAAAGACCAACTCAATGTATCTTGCTATTTAAATGAAAAGTCACCATGGTTCCTGTGTTGGTTTGAATCTGTAATGTACCCCAGAAAAGACCATGTTCTTTTGATCCATTCTTGTAGGGGCAGATCTATTGTGGGTGAGAACTTTTAGTTAGGCTATTTAAATTGAGATGTGACCCAGCCCATTCAGGGTGGGTCTTAATCCTTCATTGGAGTCCTTTATGAGAGGTTAAAAGACAGAGAAGTTTGGAGACAGAAAAAAAAAAACAACACCCAGAGACATTTTGGAGAGAGCCATTGAAGGCAGAACCAGGAGAGAGAAGGGCCAACAGACATCGCCATGTGTCTTCCCATGTGCTAGAGGAACCTGGATGCCAGTAGCCTTTCCTCAGAGAAGGTATCTTTCTCTTGATGCCTTAATTTGGATGTTTTCATGGCCTTAGAACCGTATATTTGTAAGCTAATAAATCCCCACTGAAAAAGCCAACCCATTTCTGGTATATTGCATTCCAGCAGATTTAACAAACTGAAACAGTTCCTTTAAAAGACTAAGGTAAATAAAACTAGAGTCTGCAAGTGTATAATCCTGCTATATGCCTAGAGGCAGAAATCCCTGAAGGTATATATTGCATTTGCCAGCTTCATGGACTGAATGCTAAAAATATACCCCAATACTTTAAAATTTAGAACTTGTCATTACTTGTTCTGTGGTTACCTGAAAACATGGGATCTTTGCTTCTGGATCCTGGCATCTTATAGCTATGAGGAATGTTAAATAAGCCCGGCATAGAACTAGCATCATTCTCCAGTTTATCTGGATTCCATAGATCAATAGATCACTTTGTTGCTTAAAAAAGCACATTACTGAAGTCTTTAGATATTTACACCAATGTTTCAACTAACTATAGATGCCCTAAATAGTTTAACAGTCATTCATGCTTTCATTCAACAATATTTATTATGCCTGGTAAGTGTTAAACTCCATATTAGGCATTCAGAGTACAGAGACTTGGAGACCATCATTGCTTTGAAACGTCTCACTCACTACTAAGGATAAAAAGGAAATAGAACCAAAGATTGAATACAGCGTGGTATAAAAAGAAGAAACAGAAACAAAAATTGAATACAGAGAGGCAGGAATTCACAATTTCCAGTTGCGAGGCAGCAACTAATACCACACTAGTCCTTCTGCCATAAACAACCAGAAAACTGGACAAAGACTATGAAGCAATTGATCTCGACAATAGGTATGATTCCTGAGAAAAGGATTATAAGTGATGTAAGTTTCCTAGAGAAGCTTCCTGGACTACAGCAGAGGGAGGAACCCAAGGAGGGCAGAGGGGTCTCGCTGAGCTAATGAGTCAGAAAGTACAGTTTAGGGAAGTGAGGTGGAATTTATGGCATAGTGTATGAGAGGAGACAACAACAAATAGAAAAAAATCTGGAAATCTGCATAGAGGTCCCCTTAAGTCCTGGCTGAATGCTATACTCTAGACATGTAGGACGAGACTCCACAAAGTTGGGAAAAGAACAACCACCAGGCAAAGAACAATTACCAGAGAACTGCAAGCTTAACAGCTTCCACAGAACTAGGAGACATTCACATTCCAACCAGCCAGAGTAAAAAGAACACGTTGAACATACACTGGGCATTCAGTAGTGGCCTCAGAGAGTCCAGGCATTAGAAGTAGGGCACAGCTAGTCTACTGTGCCTTAGCCTAGTGTAGATAGCTCTAGACCTGACCTAAAAGACAACTAAAAATAAGACTTAAAAGATCCAGTTAATCCTCAGATAAATTAAATGCCTGCCAGAACAAACTCCAATATTCCTTAAAAGAAGACAGCAGACTCTTGACATACAACAATGTAATAGCCACAATATCCAGTCAATCAAATACTACTAGATAGGTGAAGAAGCCAGAAAATGTGACCCTTAGCCAGGAAAAAATTGTTAATGAAAAGAGACTCAGAAATTACAGAGATGATGGAATCAGCAGCTGAGGACTTTAAAATAGCTATTAGAAATATGTGCAAGGATTTAAAGGAAAATGTGACTGTAATGAGATGAATAGAAATTATTATAAAGAGACAAACAGAATTTCTAGTGTTGAAAGTACAGTATCTGAAATGAAAGGCTTCACAATATTGAATGCGGACTCAGCAACCTGTGGAACAATTTCAATGTCAAGTGGTCTTACATAACACATAATTGGAATCCTGGGAAGGAATGCCGGTAAAAGAAATATTTAAAGAAAAAAAATGGCAGAAAATGTCCATATGTATTAAAAAAAAAAATAGAAACCCCACCAATCCAAGCTCCCCAACTAACCAAAAGCATGAGAAATACAATGTGATGAATGCTGTAACAGAAATATTATACCCTGAATAGCTATGATAAATTTAAATTACTCATTTTCTACCATAATTTGAACATTTATCTTTCTTCTTCCTTATTGTCGGAAATTAAATCATATTCCCCACAAAAGGCATGTCAGGTCCCAACCCCTGGTCCTGTGGGTGTGAATTGATTTGTAAATAGGACTTTGAAGACATTATTAGTTAAGGTGTGCCCAAACTGAACGAGGGGGGCTGTAATCCAATAGGGCTGAGATCCTTATAAAGCAAAGGAAATTGGACGCAGAAAAGGAAGACATGGGGACCAGCCAGAAGCTGAAAGTCAGTGGAACCTGGGAGAGAAAGAAGACACCACCACATACTTCGCCATGTGACAGAAAAGCCAAGGAACTCTAAGGCTGCCAGCCAGCCATAAAATACCAATCCCAGGAGGAAGCCTTCTAGCCTCTGAAACCATAAGCCAATAAATTCTCATTATTTAAGCCAACCCATTGTATGGAATTTGTTTGAGCAGCTGGGAAACCAAACCACTTACGCATATCAACTGGAATATCCATCAAGTTCCTTTCTTACCAGTGCCTGCATGATTGGGGTCTGTGGTATTGAGAAGGGCAGGAGGTAGAAGTAGAGAATGAAATCATAGGATAAAAATAAAGGGAAACTTCTTTCTATTACCTCACCATCTTCCATCAACTTCTTATTAACCAGATATTTTTTCTTATTTTCTGTTCATGTCTTAGAACTATTTTGCCCTATATTTACTGTTTGTTTAAAGCCACCAGGCCCCCATATCCTCAACTTATTCCATCAAAGACCCTCAAGCTCATTTTGCCCCACCCATCTACCTGCCATTTAGAAACCTCACAGTAAAACCCCAGCTTCTTTCCTACCCTCAAATCATTTCATCTTTTCTGAAATTATTGTTCCTTAGTTCCTTCATTTATGTCTCATTCTAATTCCAGTCCTGAGTATGTCATCAACATTGGCTTATGAAGGAACAAGGAAGATTTACTCTCTTTCAATGGCTGGGGAAGCATAGATGTGAAGACAAGTTTCTGATAATGTAGGCAGTCATTTGAAATTCCTTCCACACCACAAATTTAAACTCATACTAGAAAGTCCAGATAAAGTGTTTATCTTTTAATGTGTCTATAAACAATATGGCATCAATAGCATTATATTACTATATAACATTATAACATAGATGTAACTACTGGTATACTGGTTTGTACATTATCATCTTCAACACTGTCTATTTGTAAGCAGGGATCTGCTTATATTTACATACATCCACACCATCAAACACTTCATCTCAGTTGTTGAGAAGATCTCAGGTCAGTTAGGGTTTAGGGAAAAAATAATCGCTTGTGTTTTCATCCTTTGTTCTCATTGCCCCACTCCATGACAGACCCTAAATGAGAGGTACAATTCTTATTTCGACACAATATAGTAAGAGCTTAATCTTACAGGATTTGGTCTTGTACTCAGTTGGAAGTGAGCCAAAGGCCAATGAACACCTTCACATTACAGGAGAAAATAGAGGTCCAGGAAGGTTAAGTGATTTGCCCAATGCTACACAGACTCTAAGATATGCAGTAGTGACAATGCCCAGTTCTTGGGAAACTTTTCTTTATGCTGTTATCTTTTCACCTTCCGTATAGAGAACAACAAATATATATTCTAGAGTCCCATCCTAGAAAATTTAGTAGGAGTATATGTTTCTATTTGTTTTGGTCTGGAGAGAAGCATCTTCTGGCATCCTTTTCCTTTTCCTTCTCTCTTTGTAAACATGGCTGAAGTGATGGAGTCAGACAAGGAGCCCCTGCCACACCAAATGCATGTGTAGGCTGTCTTATGATCCAGCCATAGCTATGGTAAAACACCATTAGTGTTCTCTTTGGGTTTGTCTTTTTGCCTCTTTGGAGTCACAAGAGCTATGTTCTAGTTAAATCTCCTCATTTCAAGCACCTCACCACCAATATGGCTTTTCTGTTCCTTCAGTCTTGTTATCTCCCAGCCATGAATGGTTGCACCACAAGGCTTCAAGTTGTCCCTGTAGCATCCCTCTGTCCAAATGACTATGGTCTTTCAGAGAGATCCTGTGTAGCCTACTTTTAGGAGACACTGAGACTTCCAGGAAGATGGCCGAATAGAGTAGCACAAGATTAGCCCTGTTCCACAGAAAAGTTAGAGAAGGGAAAGGAGGGCGACTGAGGTGGCAATTCAGGAGTGCGGCTGACCTGGGATTGTCTTCTGTACCATGTGGGGCAGCCCTGGTTGCAGAGGCTGAGGAATTGAGAGGCAGAAAGCTGGAGCCTGATGTGGAGAAACGGAGCTGCAGAGCCCACAGGAGTACCCAGACAGGAGCCGGGAATTAGGAAGTAAGCCAGGCCGTGTTCCTTGGGCATGCTAACCTCACCAGTGCAGCCCTGTGACCAGCAACTCACCCCTCACTCCATGCACCCAAACCCCATCACCTGCTCCCATTTCCTGCCCTCCAGGCACCCCCAATCCACCAGCCTCAGTGCACATACCTGCCCCACACCCCCAACCCAAGTGCAGCCCAACCCACCTCTCCTGCACCCCTCCTGAGCACTACCTCTTCCTCCCTGTTCCCCAGTGCATAAAGGCTGCGGGCACTAACCTCCATACTTAGGCTACCCCAGCAATCCCCCCAACCCCCCGCCAACCCATAGTGTCACACAGCCTCAATCCACCCCGCCTGAGCTCTGCACATCCGTTTATGGCACTCACAGGCCCATGCATGGGCACAAGCCCCCAATCACATCATTCAGCTCTGGGAACTGCATGTTACAGCAGTCCTAGAACTACACATGCTCATGGCCCTCAGCCACACTTCCCAGACTCTGAGAAAATGCTGACCTGCACAGCTGGGTCATGTCAGTCCCCAAGCCACAAAAGCATAATGCCGACCTGTTGCCACATTCCTCTGCATACACACAAAGGGTCCCGTGCCTTAGACCAGCGCACATCAAGGATATGCCTCCCAGATCGGTGTACCTGCACAGCTACATCCTCCCTGGCCACTGGGTGCCCACATTCACAAGCATCAGCATAACATCCCCGAACTGCACCTATACCTGCCCTGAAATAAATTACAATACTGAGTTCCCCACCTCATGCTCTGCTCCCTACTGTACAACCATCTGCAAACACAAGGCCTTAGACTACTGAAAGAAATCAACTCCCAAAGTAAAACAATCAAGATATTTACATAAAATAAGTGGGATAGTAAAATGACAGAAAAGAGATCAAGAAGACAATAGAAGAGTATAAAGAGTAATTAGAAAGAATAAATAGAAAAATAGCAGATATCAGAGAGATTAAAGACTGTTGACGAAATAAAAACACTCTAGAATCACAAAACACAAGATTTGAAGAGACAGAAGAAAGCATAAGTGATATAAAGGACAGGATAACTGACTTCGAAGACTCAAAACAGCAAATGGCAAAAAGGATGGAGAAAACTGAATTAGATCTCAGGGAAATGATAGACAAAACAAAGCACGTTAATCATTGGCAGCCCAGGACAAGACAGGAGTAAAGGGCTAGAAAGAGTAGCTGAGGATGTAATGGGGGAAACTTCCCAACGCTCATAAAGGACATAAAAGTACAAGTCAAAGAAGCCCCCCAACAAACTTTAAACAGAATAAATCGAAATAGGCCTTCCCCAAGGCACATACTAATTAGTCTGTCAAATGTTGAAGAGAAGCAGAAAATCCTGAAAGCAGTAAGAGAAAAACAATCTACTACATACAAGGGAAAGCAAATAAGACTGAGTTCAGACTACTCATCTAGCACCCTGGAGGCAAGAAGGCAATAGTAAGATAGATTCAAGATCCTGAAAGAGAAGAATTATGTAACCAGTCAAATTGTCCTTCAAAACTGAGGGAGAGATTAACTTTTTCACAGTCAAAGAAGTCCTGAAAGAATTTTGTCAACAAGAACCGACCCTAAAAGAAATACTAAAATGAGTTCTGCCGACTGAAAAAAAAAGACAGGAGAGGGAGATCTGGAGGAGGGCACAGAATTGAATAGTACCACTAAGGGCAATTTAAAGAATACAAAGAGAAAGAAGGAAAAGAATATATAGATCTGACAAATAAAATAAAAAAGGTAAGATGGTGGAATCAAGAAACGCCTTTTCAGTAACAACTTTGAATGTTAATGGACTAAACTTACCAATTAAAAGATACAGATTGGCAGATGGATTAAGAAACATAATTGAGCTATATGCTGCTTACAAGAGACTCATCTTAGACACAAGGATGCAAATGGATTGAAAGTGAAAGGATGGAAAAAGATTCTCCAAGCAAGTTGTAACCAAAAGAAAGCAGTAGTAGTTATACTAATATCAGTTAAAATAGACTTTAAATGTAAAGACATCATAAGAGACAAAGAAGGACATTATATACTAACTAAAAGGTCAATTCACCAAGAAGATATAACAATCATAAATGTATATGCTCCCAATCAAGGAACTCCAAAGTACATGAGACAGACATTTGCAAAACTGAAGGGAGTGATAGATGTTTCAACAAAAATAGTAGGAGACATCAATACACTACTCTCCTCTATAAATAGAACAATCAGACAGAGTATCAACAAGGAAATAGAGAAGTTAAATAACTTGATAAAATGAATTAGACCTAATAGACATATATAGGTCATTGCACCCCTTAAGGTTATACATTCTTCTCTAGTGTTCATGGAACATTCTCCAGGACAGCTCATATGCTGGGGCACAGAATAGGTCTTTATAAATTTTAAACACTGAAATTATTCAAAGTACTTCCTCTGATCATGATGGGATGAAGCTGGATCTAAAAAACCACCGAAGAATGAGAACATTCACAAATATACAGAGATTAAATAATACACTCTAAAACAAGCAGCAGGTCAAAGAAGAAATTGCTAGAGAAATCAGCAGCTATCTTGAGATGAATGAAAATGAGAATACAACTTATCAGAACTTATGGGATGCCATAAAGGCTGTGCTGAGAGGGAAATTTATTGCCCTAAATGCCTATATTAAAAAACAAGAAAGAGCAAAAATTGAGGACTCAACAGCACACATGGAGTAACTTGTGAAAGAACAGCAAGCTAACCCTAAAGCAAACAGAAGAGAAACAATACAGATTAAAGCAGAGATAAATGAATGGGAGAACAAAAAAACAACAGAAAGAATCAATAAAACCAAAAGTTGGTTCCTTGAGAAAATCAATAAAATTGATGGGCCATGAGCAAGGGTGACAAAGAAAAAAAGAAAGAGGATGCAAATAAACAAAATCAGAAATGAGAAGGAGTGCGTTACAACAGTCCCTGAAGAAATAAAAGAAATCATAACAGAATAGTATGAACAACTATACGCCAACAAACTAGACAACTTAGATGAAATGAACAAATTCCTGGAGACACACAAACAAGCTACACTGACTCAGGAAGAAATAGAAGATCTCAACAGACCAATCACAAGTAAAGAGAGTCAATCAATCATCCAAAATCTTTCTACAAAGAAAAGCCCAGAACCAGGTGGCTTCACAGGGGAATTTTATCAAACATTCCAAAAAGAACTAACACCAATCCTGCTCAAACTTTTCCAAAAAATTAAGGAAAAAGGAACTCTACCTAACTCATTTTATGAAGCTAATATCCTTTTAAAACCAAAACAACATAACGATGCTATAAAAAAGGAAAACTAGAGGCCAATCTCCCTAATGAACATAGATGAAAAAATTCTCAATATTAGCAAATCAAATCCAACAACACATTAAAAGAATTATACACCATGACCAAGTGGGGTATATACCAGGAATGCAAGGATGGTTCAACACAAGTAAATCAATTAATGTAATACAGCACATTAACAAATCGAAAGGGAAAAACCACATGATCATCTAGATCGATGCTGAAAAAGCATTTGATAAATTTTAGCATCCTTTTCTGATAAAAACACTACAAAAGATAGACATCAAAGATAACTACCTCAATATGATAAAGGGAATATATGAAAAAACCAATAGCCAGCATTGTACTCAATGGAGAGAGACTGAGAGCTTTCCCTCTAAGATCAGAAACGAGACAAGGATGCCCACGGTCACCACTATCAGTCAACATTTTGCTAGAAGTTCTAGCTAAAGCAGTCAGGTAGGGCAAAGAAATAAAAGGCATCCAAACTGGAAAGGAAGAAATAAAATTCTCATTATTTGCAGATGAAATGATACCATACTTGGAAGATCCTGAGAAATCTACAGCAAAGTTACATGAGCTAATAAACAAATTCAGCAAGGTGGTGGGATACAAAATTAATATGCAAAAATCAGTAACATTTCTATACACAAGCAATGACCTAGCTGAGGAGTCAGTTAAGGAAAAAATTCCATTCAAAACAGCAACTAAAAGAATCAAGTACTTAGTAATGAATTTAAACAAGAGATGTAAGGGACTTCTACACAAAAACTACATAACACTGCTAAAAGAAATCAAAGAAGATCTAAACAGGTGGAAAGACATTCCCTGCTTGTGGATAGGAAGGCTAAATACAGTTAAGATGTCAATTCTCCCCAAATTGATCTACAGATTCAACACAGTACCAATCAAAATTCCAACAACCTTCTTTGAAGATTAGTAAAAGCTAACTACCGAATTAATCTGGAAGGGAAAGAGACCACAAATAGCTAAAGGCATCTTCGAAAAAACAAGAAAGAAGTGGGAGGATTAATACTCCCTGACTTTAAAACCTATTATAAAGCCACAGTGCTCAAAGCAGCATAGTACTGGGCAGAAGACAGAAGCATTGACCAATGGAATCGAATCAAGAGCGCAGAAATGGACAACCAAATTTATGGTCAACTGATTTTTGACAAGGCCCCCAAATGCTCTGAACTGGGACAAAATAGTCTTCAATAATTGGGCATGGAAGTACTGGATATCAATAGCTAAGAGAATGAAAGAGGACCCCTATCTTACACTCTACACAAAAATTAACTCCAAGTGGCTCCAAGACCTAAATATGAGAACTAGCACCATAAAGCTTCTAGAATAAAATGTAGGGAAACATCTTCAAGACCTAGTGATAAGAGGTAGCTTCCTAAACTTTACACTCAAAGCACAAGCAACAAAAGAAAAACTAGATAAATGGGAACTCCTTAAAATCAAATGCTTCTGCACCTCAAAAGACTTTGTCAAAAAGGTGAAGAGGCAGTCAACTCAGTGGGAGAAAATATTTGGAAATCACATATCAGACAAAAGTTTGATTTCCTGTATATACAAAGAAATCATACAACTCAACAACAAAAGAACAAAAACCCAATCATAAAATGGGCTAAAGATATGAATAGGCATTTTTCTGGTGAGCAAATGCAGATGGCTCAAAAGAACATGAAGAGATGTTCATTTTCATTGGCTACAAGGAAATGTAGATCAAGACAACAATGAGATACCATCTCAAACCTATAAGAATGGCTGCTTTTAAACAAACAGGAAACCATAAATTTTGGAGAGGATGTGGAGAAACTGGGATACTTATGCACTGCTGGTGGGAATGTATAATGGTGCAGCCACTATGGGAGACTGTTTGGCACTTCTTTAGGTAACTAAAGATTGAGTTGCTGTATGACCCAGCAATAGCACTACCTGGTATATACCCAGAAGAGCTAAAAACAAAGGCACAAACAGACATTTGCACACCGATGTTCATAGCAGCATTATTCACAATCACAAAACATGGAAACAAACCAAATGCCCATCAAAAGACAAGTGAATCAACAAAATACAGTATATGCATCTGATGGAATATTATGCAGCAGTAAGACAAAACGACATCCTGAAGCACATGACAAGATGAATAAGCCTTGAGGATATAATACTGAGTGCAATCAGCAAGACACAAAAGGATAGATCCTGTATGATTCCACTTTATGACCAGTATAATGGTATAATTAGAGGCTTATAATATAGAATATAGGGGACTTAGAGATACACAGAAACTGTAGATGAGCAAACTGTTAGCTGTTGAGGTTGAACTCCAATGTAAGGGAATAGATAGGAGTGAAGGTGATTCTCTAGTGGGTCTATAAGTAATATTATCATATTGAAGATGAACAAGATTGAAAGGGGTTGTATAGACCTACGTGTTCCATTGATTAACACTAGAAATATGAATTAGTTCTCACAAGAATTACTTCAAAGATATGATTCTCATACAAAGAGAAGTCCAGGGTTCAGGGGGAAAACTGCTATTGCATGCTATGAGCTATATTCAAAAGGAAACCATCAGCACCGCTACAGCAACAGCAGAGGTAAATAATGAGGGGAGGGACAAGAGTTAAGAGGAGGTTTAGATTTCCTGTTTGGCCAGGGTATGTTTATTGGTTTTCTTTCTCTTGGGAGCAATGAAATTATCTAAAATTGAGAATGTTGATGGACTGTGAACTGTGGGCCCTCTATATGATGCCTGATGAATGCAGGTGGCTGAAAGATGCACTGACGGAGAAGTAGATTGGTGAATGATGGTGTATACTTACGAACAAAAGTTGTGCTGCTACAAAAAGGAACAAAGTTTTAAGGCATGCTGTGGGACATGCTGTGTAAGGCATGAACATGTGGGACATTCGGTGACACAAAATAAACCAGAGACAAAAGAACAAGAATGGTATGGTCACCTTAAGAAAATGCTTATAAGAAAACAGGGGCCTAGATTGTAAGCTCTTATAGCAGACACATTAAGTCCAGAGTGGTGATTATTATTTCTGGATTCTGAGAGGCTGTTTTATATATATATGTAGAGATAAGAATGAAGCAGAATAGGTTGGGGTTAAAATAATTCAGAACACAGGAGTAAGGAAGGCAGTGTCTATATTTTAGAATCATACATAGTCTCTGAGGCCAATGGAAGAAAAGGTTTATTTGGTCTGGAACTGAAATTTTCTGCAGTGCATAATACTATTCAAACTACCTGTATAGCTCATTTGAACAATTGAAACACAGGGAGCACAGAATGAGAAAGAGGTCCTTTAATCCTGTATAGATTATTATAATGCCTGGATACATCTTAGAGTATATTAAGCAGATAATCAAAAAGCATTGGTAAAGTTCCCTGAGGGAGGGGAGAAAGACTATGAAACTATTAAACTTTACCATCAGGGAACCCCCTGATACTTTAGGGACACCTAAACTTTAAGGATGCCCAAATCAATAGGCCATGCCCACAATCACAAGAGGCTTACTCTTGTGAAGCTTATGTAGGTAGCAGAGAAGCTTAACTACCTATAGGCATGCCTAAATGTTACTTCTGGAGGACCTCTTTCGTTGCTCAGATGTGGCCTCACTCTCTCTAAGCTCAATTCTGCAAGTAAAATCATTGCCCTCCCCACTACATGGGACATGACTTTCAGGGGTGAAAGTCTCCCCGGCAATATGGGAGATGACTCCCAGGGATGAATCTGGCCCTGGCACCATAGGATCAACAATTCCATCCTGACCAAAGGGGGAAAAGAAGCGTAACAAATAAAATATCAGTGGCAGAGAGAGTTCAAAGAGTCGAGAGGCTACTATGGAGTTTGCTTTTATGCAAGCTTCAGTTAGATCTTGCTACCTATCACAACCTGCCAACCCCCAAACAGGACCATTCCAGCCAACCCTAAAGAACACCTACGGCAATATATAAGATTCCACAAGGGTTCCATGCACTAGAGTAACTTTCCAGAAATCTACAACCTCCAGATGGGTCCCTGGTCCTGATAAGTCCTGAAATCTCGTCCAGCCTCTCCAGAACATCAGATAGTTCCATCTCCCTACCTCATATTAGTGACAGACCCTTCCAATATGAAAAATTAAGAATGGCCATTGCCCAAACACCCCTAAAGAGAGGGAGGGAAAGATGAAAGCTGATATTGGAGTTATACAGAGAAGATAGGATTTAACAAATGAATATGAATGCTCAATCATTAAACTGATAAATCTCTTTTAGTCTCCAGTATTTTAGAGCAGCTAGAAGTAAAATCCTAAAATTGTGAAATTATAACCCTTGTCAATCTCTGAAATATGTTCTACAACTAATTGTGGTGCTGTGTTTTGAAATTTTTAGCTTTTTTGTACATGCTATTTTTCACAAAAAAAGAAGGAAAAAAAGTTGATTGTGATGACAAAAAAAAATTTAAGCCCTCTAGCCTATATTCTGGAGAGCAGCTAGAAGGAAAAATATGAGCGGACCATATGGTCGCCCATGACAAACTGTGGGATTTATTGAGTGACTACTTGTTGAAGAGTGCTTTGAAAACTATTGCTTTTTTTATTTATTAGCTTTGTATATATCACACAATAAAAAAAGTTAAAAACAAAAAAAAATGAGAGAGAGATATATTGGTATATAACCAGTAGCTTTGGGGATTACACATCCATTATTCCATCGGGTCCTTGCTTTTTATAACAACTCTACATTTAGCCCCACCTCTCTGGGCAAGTTCTACAAGACAGACACCAGACCAAAGGTCCTCCTCAAGTTTTAATTCTGGATGTATTGCCACTTGAGCCTTTCAAATACTTAAAGAAATAGGAGAAAAATTGTATAACTGATTTTTAAAAATTATCAGTAGGTAACTGGCCGGAGCTAAAGGATGATGCCTGTTCTGGAAATTCACAAAGCTCATTGTTCTAGTTTGCTAGCTGCCGGAATGCAACACGGATTGCATTTCAATAAAAGGAGATTTATTTTGTTAGTTCTTCAGAGGAAAGGCAGCTAACTTTCCACTGAGGTTCTTTCTTACGTGGAGGGCATAGGATGGTCTCGGCTGGCCTTCTCTCCAGGCCCCTGGGTTCCAACAACTTTCCCCAGGGTGATTCCTTTCTGCATCTCCAAAGGCCTGGGCTGAGCTGCAAGTGCTGAGATGAGGAATGCTGAGCTGCTTAGGCTGTACTACGTTGTGGTCTCTCATTTAAGCACCAGCCAATTAAGTCAAACGTCCTTCATTGCAGCAGGCACACCTCCTAGCCGACTGTAGATGTGTAAATCAGCAACAGATGAGGTTCACGTACCATTGGCTCATGCCCGTAGCAACAAAACTAGGTACGCTCACCTGGCCAAGTTGACAACTGAATCTAACTACCACACTCATTATTAAGGCAGAAGTTGACAACTGTGATTTCTAAATTAACATTGATAATTTATTATGAACTTAACTAGTTGCACAGTGTCGTGTTAAATGCAGTGAGAGATAGAAAGATGATACCCTAGCTTTAAAATGCATACATCTAAAGTGAGGCAAAGACATGTAAATTACCCAGTATGGTATTAAAGAGATTTATATAAAAGGCAGAGCAAGAAACAATCCAATTATGGCTAAGAGGAAATCAAGGGATATTTTACAAAGGCTGTGGGGCCTTAGTTTCTGATAAAACGTGGCACAAGGGCATTCTGGCCAAATGTAAGTTACAGAGCTGTGCCTGTGAATAAAGGGGCATTAGAAGAAGATGGAGGAGTGGAAGGTGGGAAGCATGGAGATTCTAGTAGAGACAAGGCTGGGAGTAGGTGGAGCCAGTTACTGAGTGGGGAGGGTGGAAGAGAACACTTTGTGCTAAGACAAGGGGAGGCCAGAAATGAAGGCTTATTGCATACAAGGTACGTGCCTGGCTCTGGACTTGGTACTTTGCCTATACCTTCTCATTGAGTCCCTCACAAGAATATTAGGAGGTAAATACTCTTATCTACCATTTTACCAAAAGGCAATCTGAGGCTCAGAAGCCTATGTAGTTTGCCCAAATCCACAAGCTACCTAATGATGGAATATCTTCATTGTCTTTTCACAATATGGTATTTCTTTCATTATACAGATGGTCCCTTGGGTGGCATTAAAAAGATTCGGACTTGATTCTTTACACAATAGGCAGCCACTGCATTGTGGATCATTTATTGCCATGCAAATATCACCTTTAATCTTCATTGGGGAGACACAGGGGCAGGGAGGAGCCATGGGATGTAAAATTTTTGCTCATTGAAGCAATTTTTCTACTTTTTCTCCAGGGTAGGTGGGACTTGCCAACTCTTGACACATCTCCACTCTTAAAGATGAAAAAGAAGAATCTCAAGTTTTTCAGTTTAAGATCCTGTGGTCAGTATTTGACATGTAATCATAATTTTGAATTGTATAAATAAATAAATACAACCAGGCAGAATTAGTGCTCTCCACTCTATAAAAAAGTTCCAAAATACTTAGGAAACATATCTTCATGAGACTTCCTCTTTTCATCATTGTTTTCCTAACTACTTTCATCGTAATAATGCAAGTAAGAGAACTGAATGCTGTTCATTATTAACCTGTAGCTTTGACATTACCTTATTATGTAAATAGCATAGCAATTAATTATAGCTGTAAAAACATCATCAGATGTATATAATTTGCAAACAAAGGATTAGAAATTGTTTTGAAATGGCAAACCCATTTTATACTTTTGTGAATCTCAGCACCCAGCTCTGACACTTCAAAAAAGACAGTACAGACTAGAGAATAAATATACAACCTGTTTGAGAACCAAAATCTGGAAGCAATGAATCATAAGTCACTATAAAGAGAACCTTTTTTTATTGGATTTTAGTAATTATTAGCTTGTACTTGTCAATATACACCAAATCATGTTTGGATGGGGGAGGGGGAGCTGAACATAAGGCCAAACAAATACAAAGAGATATCAGAAAGTACAAAATTAAAGCTGGCTTCAAGAAAGTTTTTCAACTATATGTGTGCTGACAATATACTTCCAAACGTATTTTCCCATATGACAGGTCATTTGACTCTCTCAACAACTGTTGCAAGTGTAAAAATGTATATTTTAGGTGTGTAAATGTAAGTATTGTAATTGCAGGCATTTTGCGAGGAGCATGCATATGTCTCACTGCTATCTAGCATCAGTATCTACATGATGGAGGGGGCATTCCTGACTGGTTTCTCTACAGTGTCTAGTACACTGATGGAGTGTATGTGTGTTTGTGTGTTTAAAAGTGTATGGAATTATGGGCAGATACTGCTTTGGGAACTTCTTATCTACTCTGTGCATTTTGTGAGTTTTTTAATTTCCTCAAGTAATAACAACACCTAACTATATAAAGCACTTAGTAATTGCTCAGCATTGTTTTGAGTTCTCCTTACAGGTGGACTCATCTAATCTTCAAAACAACCACCATGAAAAGTTGGTACTTATCAGTTCCCCATTTTTCAGATGAGGAGACTGAGGCACAAAGCAAAAACAAGATATATAGTTAGCAAATAACAGAGAAGGATTCAAACCCAGATAGTCCAGCTCCCAAATCTGTGCTTCTAACGTCTATGCTATACTTCTCTCATGTATCACTGTAAACTGAAGAAAACGAAAGAGAATTCAATTTTAAGAAGAAAAGATTGCCCTTTGTTGGTGATAACTCTTGAACTCTTCCCAAAGGCTCCCTATAGTAGGAAAGTTTTTTTTTTTTTTACATCACCATAGAACACATCCCTGCATGGTTTCAGACACTCACAAAAGCCAATAGCTCAGTCTTGTTATTACCAGGTAGATGTGTGGTCTTGCTGCCTATATGTGTCACAGGGAAAAAAAAATCCATGCTTTCATACAATTATTAACTGTCATATTTAGAGTTTGGCTGTCACTAGCCCAGTTGTTCATATATATATATATATATATATACAAGTCATACCATACAAACACTGTTTCAATATTTCCACAACCAGAGAGAAAGTTCTTTAAGCTAAGATGGACTTCCAAATGAGAAATGTAAATTAAATTCCTTTCCTTTCACCCAGAAGGCACATTTCAACCCTTACAAACTACTAAGGTGATATTGTATCTGACATTTGAAAGAAATTCCTCTATAAGTCAATGCTTGGGGATGGAAAAAAACAACAAGAAAATTGAATACTTCCCTGAGAGAAAGACAGTCTCATGACATGCACTGACAGTAAGCAGAGGAATGCCATTTTTTGCCTCTGGCCTCCATCTGGGGTATCAAGATGATGGTAGTTTCTCAATCTTACACATCTTTTTTCCTAACAGTAAAGATTATATGGAATCAGTCATTATATAAATTCCAACAACTGAAAGTGTATATTGTACATTTTTTTTTGTTTTTCGCTTTCTTTACTTTATTTTCAATGCTTAGAAGACAGTAAAGGTATTTCATTATGGAGCTTTTTTTTAATGGACTGAACATGGTTATAAACCCATTTCAAATGTTTATAAAACATTTTTGAATCTTTGCCAACAATCAAAAATACACATTGGGATTAGTTTACTGGCAGAGACATAAAACTAAAAGAATAATGAGGGAGAAATAAGGTGCTGGGAATAGCCCAGAAGGATGGTAACTTCTGATCACCACACAATACTTTATCCTTTTAATAGTAAAACAATACCAGTAGTTTGTATTGGAGCAGCTCTATAACTTCTACTCCCCTCTAAAGTACCTGCACATTCTTTATCTTATAGTTACAACATCCCAGGAAGGGAAGTGTAAGTAAGTACCTTCTAATTTTGTAGAAAGTTACACATAATCAAAATGCCTAAAATAACTCACATCTCCAGACTCTCAGCCCAGTGTCCTTTAGGAAGTAAAATCCTGTACCTGATTACATCATCACTATCATTAGGAGAGCTACACAAAATATCTATAACCTTTACAAGTGTGGGCACTGACCCACCCGCACCGCTCCCGGCCCTTCTCCCATGCTTAGTGTGTACTGCAGAGCATCCTTTTGCTCATAACCCTGGCCAGACCAGTCTCCCATTGTTGTAGGATGGATTTGTTCTCCTGAGGTATCCTGACTTCATGTAATAAATAAATTCACTCCTGAAGCATAAAATGCATTGCCATTTTTTGGGTAAAAATGTAAAAGCAGACCATTTAAAAATTAATTTTATGGTGAATCTCATTGTAAGAAGCATTGCTTACCTTATTTGTTTTCCAGATCATGGATTTGCTTAAAATAACACCTGTACTTTGGGTGCCACTATCCACCGACTATGGATAATGAAGTTAGATCTTTATAAAGGCTACTAAAAAGCAAATAGAAAAGAAAATAAAACATAGTCTTGAGTCCTGGGGAACTTCAGATGGTGCAGACCATTTGTTGGAAATATATTTTTTAAATATATATATATATATATTTTAAAAATTCTCCTCTCAAAGACTCAGCTTAATTATCTTCCATTTAAAAAAAGGTTAGCAAAAATACCAAAATTCAGTTTAGAATCTGCCCAAAAAAGGACTCCTCAAATGTGTCTCTTTCCATTTTTATAGCCACAATCCAAAGTTATTTTCAAACATATTTCTCATATACGTCACCACTTCCCCTACACTCTGAATTTTGTTACAAGACTCCCTAGTAGTTTGAGAGCAAAGCCATGGAGCAAGTATGACTTCCCACTTGTAATGGTTTTTGTTTGTTTTTTAACATTTCCATCTTACCTGTGAGAGGGAAGGGTCTTGTACCACAATACAATACAGGCACATACATACACCTCTAGACCAATATGAACATTATGGTTTGCAAATTCTTGAAATTTCAGATGCCAATGTAAAAACCCTATAGGACTTCAATTCTGTGATTACAAACACCCCTGCAACAAAAATATTTCTAGACCTCAGTCAATGGTCTCTTTGTTTCAAGCTCAATTAATGCAATAACAACAGAATTTGACCCTCCCAACTAATTATTCCAGGGATGACTTCTCAGAAATTCTAACCTTCATTTATAATTGTGATACCCTCTTGTGAAATCCAAGCAGGATGAATGAGGTCAAATTAGGATACTACTGAGAGGCAGAACCTAAAATTGAATAGAGGTGCCATTGGAATTAGGAACTCAAAATTGACACAGATCAAATGCTTCCTCAGTAAGCAGAGTTAATCGGCCCTATAAATGCTCTAACATGGTATGAGGCCATATTTCTTTGTAGGAGTGTCAACTTTCTACTGAGCTCTTTTCTACATTCATTCTTAACTTCAGTATGCTATTCAAAAAAATGCTATAAAAGAGCCCCAATGTAAAAATCCTGCCTGCCTGATAACATGTTGGGCAATTGCATTCTGCTTCTTAAAATCAGCTGTGCTGTATCAATCTAGACACTTTTTCTATTTAAACAAATACTATGAACTCAGTGCGAACCATTTCAACACTGAGTGGAATGGCCTGCACTCTCACCTGTCCTAAAGTTATCCTGACAGACTATCTTAATGTGAGCAGGGAAGCATCACTGCAAAGAAATCCCTTTTAACAAACTGCTGTTCTGGGCATAGAACAAGACCATTGTTGTGTGGCCTCATTTCATTTCTGTAACTGTCCAGCTAAAGAATGACATCATCCCAGTCTTTTTTTTCTTGATCTCAACTTGTGAATATTCCCTAGGCCCCACCCCCATCATAATTAAACTGCCTCTTTCCCCCACTCCTGCCAGGAGAGTAGCTATTTTCATTTTAATGTCCTGCCTGAAACTACCATTATAGAAGCCAGCTCTCCAGAGGAGAGGAAAGGGTTTTTCCTCTAGTCAATCAACATCCCTGGAGTTTGCTTTCTCATCATATTGGACAAAGCACTATTGGTACTCGCGTTGGTCCCCAAAGTATACTGTGAGAGCCATCTGCTGGGACAGGTCTCAGTCAGATGACAATAGAGAGAAGCCAGTGAAAGGCAGCACAGCTTGCTATGCATGAGGCTTCTAATCCCATTGGAGTTTGGTATTTTCTTTAAACCCAACATCATGGGCTTTGTGGATATACTGTACAAATAGATCCATTTACATATGCGCATGCATATGTGCAAATCTGTGTGCTTGTAAATACTAGCTCTTGCTTATCAGTTAAAATGGTCTTGAAGACCCACATATGAAAGTCTTTCATTTCAAAACATAAAAGGATGACACAGAAGACACTAGTTTAAAAATCGGCATTAGAATGCAACTAAGTAGAATGGCTGAATTAAAGAAGGTAAGGATTGTACTACTGGAGCGTTGTCTCTTACAGGGAAAATGCAAAACAACTTATGTGTTTCACATTCATGTAACACAATGTGATGTGTTCAAAAGAATTTAAAAGAACTCTGAAGACAATGCAGAAAATATAAACTGTCCTGATACAGAATAAGTGAAAAAAATCAGAATAAAATTGTACATTCTCCATGTTTCCAATTATGTAAAATATTAGGTTGTACCATATGAAATTGCTGCATTTGTGGGTCAAAACAGTCAAAGACAGCATTTTCCTATGATTCCACCTAATATATATGTTCATACCAAAAAGACTGATGGGCTTGGGTCCAATTGTATGGGTTTTTAACATTTTTTTTAAAAAATCACATTAACAATTCTATGGTTTTTACAATAAAGGTGCAATTTTCAAGGATATTAGTGTTTTATGCAAAAAAAAAAATGAGAGAACTGCTTAAAGGTAAGGGTGATCATAAAGGAAGAGTCTGCTTCTGAACACACCCAAATTCAGCTCTTCATATACTGCAGCAAGATTTAAATGTTTATAAGATATCAAGACAAGGATAATTTTAGTGGGCTTAGGGTCAATATGGATGCTTGGAAAAGATGTAGTTTACTATTATAGTCTATGGGCAATTTTTTAAAAATCATTTAAACTTCAGTAATTTAATTAAAATAGCATAAAAAATGCCAGGGAGGCACAACTAAAATTAAGATAAAAATTTCCATCCCAAATAGGCGTCAACAGGACTAAGAAAGTTCTTAATTTCCTTACACACAACATAGCCACTGTTCTAAGTCACCTAATCTGTGTGCATCAAGCCTTGTCCAAAAGTGCAGTACTTGAGTCCAGAAGGTACAATAGTGGCCATTCATAATCTGGCAGGTGTATTTCAAGCTGAAAGTCAGGCTTCATAAAAACTAACAGTTGTTCTATAGGTGTGAAGATTTCTGACAAAAACCCTTAAAATTTCCACCCCATCCCCTGTGAAATTTAATTATCCTTTTGGTGTCTTATTGTATGAGAATACAACCTTTTGCTTTTTGGAAAAAGATAATCTTCTGCAATCTGACAAAGAGGAGATTCATGAGCAGTTTCTAATACTTGCTAATAACATCTCCGGTCTCTAATTCTTGGGTTATGTATTTTGGAGGTGATGCCAAGTTCCAAGAACAGTTCTCAAAGCTGGAAAAATATTAAATGAATGAACTTTATGCTCAGAGAGGCAGTCAAAAATGTACAAGATGGGAGAAGTATTTTGAAACCCTTAAGACCAATAAAGTGGGCCTTTATTTTATAAATCTAACTGTCTACGTGTAGAAAAAGAGGACCCATCTCTTTCTACAGAATTTATTAGAGATGGGAGAATTGTGGATATATGAATACTGGAAGTGACTCAGCTGCTTATCTAATATTCAGTTCTAATGATGGGGCAGGATAATGAGGGGCAGGACTCTCTGAAGTTGGCAGCTGGTCAGATACTACTTGTGAGTTTTCCAGGCCAAAAAGGAAAAAGCAGATTTCGGCCAGGTCTCATAGGGATTCCACAGATTTTAAGAAGTGTCCTATGTGTTAAATTTGAGCAAGTGATTCTAACTTGATCCAGTATTTAAGACACACTCATTTCTATTTTCCCATAAGAATATGCTGAGAAATGGAAAAAACATAACGCTTAAAGTTGTGAAATTGCACATTAAAGAGAGAAAGGTGTGAAATGAAAGATTACTGGCCAGATAATAAACAACACAACATTCAAAAAAAGAGGCCTCTTCATAGTACCAAAGAAACTAAGGCAGATGCTTTGAAAAGTTAGGTCTTCAAAGACCTCTTGGGAAGTAAAGCTTTATCATCCTCTTCTACAGTTAATTTTAAATGTCATGATACTGAAGATCAACCTCTTTCTTTTCCACAGAAATATTTATGCAAGCAGCCAAAGGTTCAGAAAGACAAGCTCTGGCAAACTGACTCAAGAAGATAAAGAACTCTTAAGCAGTCACAGTTCTGTTTATTAAGCTAATTCCTAAACAGATTCTCTTTTCAAGTTTCTGTTTTGGTATATTTTCTCACATCCTCTCCTGTGTGGAATTTTGAAGAAAGGAGACCTAAATTTCACTGTCTTCTCTTACTATTGATTTTGTTTGTATATAATAAGCTTCTAATACAGTAGTATTGATGGTACGCCAATATTTGCTGACAAAGCTCTGAGAACTATAGAAAAACCATGATGGTCATGATTTTATGTCAAGAAACTGACCCCAGTAGCCCATACACTTCAAGCCATTCCCTTTCTTCATTTGCTATTTGTACTATGAAGATAAAATATTTAATTCCACAAGTATTAGGAAGAGAAGTTGGCTAAAACAACTCTCAAAAGACAAATGTGGAATTCAGGCCAGACTCGAAGATTTTGTTTTCTTTGGGGTGTGTATGTGTGTGTGTGTAAGAGAGACAGAGAGAGAGAGAAGTTCATGAACTTTTTGGTGATTAGAGCACTTATTCCAAGTCAACCTAGGTCAACACAAGGCTTGGAATGAAAATCAAGCAAAGAGCAATGATTTTGAAAGGCTGCAATTTAAAACCAAGAACAACTCAACAGCTTCCATTTCATTAGTTTTGCTTGGATTTGGAGGGGAACAACTTTCAAAGTTGACATTTGAGAAAAGACTCGGGACAGTGTAAATTCATATGAACTGACACCCTAGGGAGTGTTTTTGCAACCTAGGTCATGTCGCTGAGGTGGACCTCCGTCACTCTCCCTGGCCCCTCAACACACACATTCACATTTATCCAGCCAAGGCAGAGAAACTGTGAAGAAAAGCTGCGAACAAAGTAGGTGACGTTCGTACATTTTTCACTCCTAATGCTGGGCTGCCATTGAATGCCCTTCCTGGACCTGTCCAGGTTAATAAAAGTCACATGATTCTTTGGAGTCCCACTTTTTAGATGCTTTTCCTGCCATTCTGAAGGACTGCTACATATAATGTCCTTTTTAGTGTTCTCAGTAAAGAAGGATGAGAATGCTATAGGAAGGTGCAAGGCCATTTATTCCTCCATTTCTACCAGTTCTTAAAACTCTCCACCATGAAACACCCCCCTCTTCAGGCTATAGAAAGTGCTCAGGTCACCCTTGGTTTAAGTAATCAGGAGATAACAAATATTTGATATGAGTACCTTTGAAGATTTCCTGCAATTATTCTGCCTTGGAGAACCTGCATGTCATTTACCAAATTCACCTTTTCAGAAGATGCTGGAGAAACATCAGTACCTACAGGAGAGGAAAGCAAAAGCGCTATCAGTTGCATTTATCAGCTGTTTCTCCCATCTTTCAGCTAGTGTCCTTTCAGAGCTTTAAGCAGGACACCATTAAGAATTATGTTCTCCAAATTCTGTCCAGATGAGTTCCTTCCAAAGATTCTCAAGAGTCTTTGAAGCATTGTGGGTGATTCAGATCTTTTGTAGAAGTTCCCGTTTGACCCTCTCTTCATCAAGAGAAAGACTTTCTATTAGATTCATTTTATAGTTTTCTTTAACTGGATTTCACAGAACCAATAAAGAAACATTTCTTTTTAAAAGTTTATAAAGCATTTCATGTTTAAAGGTCGAGTGATGTATAATTTCAGGTTAGGAGAGCTATTTTAAAAGAAAAGGTGGTGAATCATAAAATCTAACGTTGCTGCATGCAAGCTATTATGTGATGAATAGCAAAACAGGCGTTTTACAATGGTGAAATTTGTTCCCAGGCCACATTTAAGACAGTTAGAAAAATAAGCTACTAAAATAAATGTAGATATCTTGATTGGGGGAAACACCCACTTTAACACATCGAATATTTAATGAAGAAATCTTGCTGCCATGAGTAACACATTTTAACATATATGTAACATATAAGATAGAACGATACGTCCTAAACTCATAACTTTAAGTTTTAAAAAATGTTTTACTTACCCATGTAAGTATTAATGCCTAATAAAGCATTTTGTCAGTTTTCTTACCTCTTCACTAGAGAATACATTTGTATGCTGGCATTACACAAAGGGGAATCTCAGAGCTAATAGGTGTAGAATGTTTCTCTAATAGACCTGGAGTCTCTTGTTCTGAACCGGTCCTGCTAATTCAGGTCCTTCCCTGTTCTGGAAGCTTCACTCTCATAGCAAGGTTGCTAGATGGGGTGACTTCCTAGAGCAGGCTTGTCACTGCAGTACTTATCTTCCTCCAAGGACACACTTATCATGCCTTCCTTTCCTAACAGCAACTAAACTCTTCAGCCTTTTTTTACATCACCCTCTGTAATATCCCATCCTGGGGACTGGTGAGGCTTAGAACTTTCACATTCTCTATCCCCATGCCTCTGATAACATTATACATTATTATAAGTGTTATGTAGATGCCTACTTTTTAAATATGGTCCAGGAGAACATATTTATGTTTATGTTTATAATTACCCATGACATCCCATGATCTCTTGAAATTAAGAGTTACTTGAATATGATACTAAATCTATCTGGTAGTGGTCATGCTAGCATAGCCTAATGTCAAAATAACAAGTTTTGAGTATGTTACTGGGAGCAGTAAACTCTCAAATTATGTGTCTGAATTTCCAGCTATAGCATTCATTGTCTCTGTGACTGAGTAGGTTACTTGATTATCCCATGCCATAGTATCCTTCTCTGAAAAATGGAGATTAAAAATGGTATCTCTCCCCTCGCAACATGGGACATGACTCCCAGGGTGTAAATCTCCCTGGCAACATGGGATAGAAATCCTAGGATGAGCAGGAATCTGGCATCGTGGGACTGGCAAAGCCTTCTTGACCAAAAGGGGGAAGAGAGAAATGAGACAAAATAAAATTTCAGTGGCTGAGAGATTTTGGAGTCAAGAGGTTATCCTGGAGGTTATTGTTATGCATTATATAGATGTCCCTTTTCAGTTTATGGTGTATTGGAGTGGCTGGAGGAAGTACTTGAAATTGTTGAGCTGTGTTCCAGGAGCCTTGATTCTTGAGTCTTGAAGACTACTGTATAGAGATATAACACATTTATAATGTGACTGTATGATTGTGAAAACCTGGTATCTGATGCTCTTTTTACCCAGGATATGTCAGATGAGTAAAAAAAAATCAATAAAAAATAAAGAAATAACATGGGGGACAAAGGGTAAAATAAATTGGGTAGATGGAAATACTAGTGGTCAATGAGTGATAGGGGTTGGTGGTATGGTATATATGAATTTTTTCTTTTTATTTCTTTTCTAGAGTGATGTAAATGTTCTAAAAAATGATCATGGTAATGAATGCATGACTATGTGATGATATCATGAGCCACTGATTTATACCACATATGGCCTGTATGTATGTGAAGATTTATCAATAAAAATATATTTTTTAATAGGTCAAAAACAAATAAGAAACAAACAAACAAAAATGGCATCTCTCTCTTAGAGTTGATGTGAGGATTACATGAGAATTCATGTGAAAATATTAGAAGCATTTCTGGCACATAATAAACATTAAGCAATCTTTACTCCTTGAGGTGAAATATATATATATATATATATATATTTTTTTTTTTTTGCATGGGCAAGCACCGGGAATTGAACCCGGGCTTCCAGGATGTCAGGCGAGAACCCTGCCTGCTGAAACACTGTGGTCTGCCCTGAAATTACTTTTTAAACCAGATGCAACTTTCCTTGAAGAGCTAATTTGCAGTCAGAAGACATTTTCATAGAATGACACCAGTTTTCATAAATTTTATAAATGGAGACTTTGATTTGTCATCATCAAAATGATAACGTGGTAGAATAATGTAACATTTTAATCGTTACAGGCCATTGAAGAAAGAACAGAGACAGCCTAAATACCTGCCTGATACGTGTGGATACTGAGAGTCATTTCTGGCAGGAATAGAAAAACTTTTTGGTTCCATACTCTCAATCTAAGCAGATGTATTGCACAGATCCTTTCTTTCTTTATATGTGCCATATAAAGTAGGCATAATATTATGCGGTGAAAATTTTTTTTATTAAAATGATTTTTTTCTAACTCCATTAATGAACATTTGGTTAAAACAAGAGTATTCTATATTTTCAACAAAACAGCATCACCTGGCAAATAAAATTAATATTATTTAGAATATTTTTGGTTCATGGTTTTGTTTATATGTAATTAGCAATGGGGGGGAATCAGTTGTGCAAATGTAATTTATTAATGTACAGTTATAGCTCTATGAATGTGTTTAAAGGAATTTTACCTAGTTTTGCTTGTACTTATGTAATATCATAACAGCTAATAATGTAAGTCACTGCTGGGCCTCCACTGTCAATTGTTTGGGTATGAAAAATACTGCTGGTGAGATCCCATTATCCTGGCTTCCCTAGGGTTCTACTGATAAAGACACTCCATGCTTTCATTTTTGCTGTTCATCCTTACTTGGGAAGTCTGCCTTTCTTTCCTCCACATATTAAAATTCCAAGCACTCCTCTAGGACCAGCAAAAATCTCATTTCCCATCAACCTGCATTCTCATTAATCTCTCTGCCCAGAAATCCTACAACACTTCAGATCTGTGCCACACAACGTGGCACTTAGCACAGACTATCCTGTATTGTGGCTGTTGACTGTACAGCTGGTGGTCTTGTCTCTTTAGTCAAGTTTTAAGATTCCCAAGAACGAGGGTTCTTCTACCTTGGCTTTTGTCTACATCTTAGTCTCTAAGCAGCACGAAGTGGTCCCAGTAAATACACACACTGATTGAACATCGCTATAATATATTGTCAGGAGCTGAGCCACGTGTTGTTCCCTGGTTTGTTTCGGAGTGTATTCACATTTTGTTCCAAAATATCTAATCCAAGACTCCAAATCATTCCTCAAGCAAGAACAGATTGCCAGACGACACCCCAAAGCTGGGCCACACAAACTTGTAGGGAACAGGAACTCAGTGGCCTGGCTGTGGGTGATTCTTAAGCCAGACCTATGATATTTTCTGTAGGCAATGACTCAGCACACAACATACACATACACATATATAAGAGGAGAGATCATTTAAGTCTCAGATTCTTCCTTTGCAAAATGAAAGGATAGGATCAGAAAACCTCCAAAATCCCTTTCTGCTTAAAGTTCTAAAAATGTTGGGATGTACGCC
This sequence comes from Myrmecophaga tridactyla, assembly GCA_004026745.1. Lineage (NCBI taxonomy): Eukaryota > Metazoa > Chordata > Mammalia > Pilosa > Myrmecophagidae > Myrmecophaga > Myrmecophaga tridactyla. The sequence goes on along the minus strand of PVIY010002747.1, from coordinate 11,477 downwards.
CATTAAATTGACATTAATATCTATAACTGAAGTGTGTATGCCAGAATTTCACCTGCTAATACTATGTCAGGAAGCTAAGCTTGATAGTTTAAGAGCTGCACTTTAGAAGTTTGGTTTGGCATCTCTATTTGTTTGTTATTGCACTTAGCACTTATGAATTCATGCTATAAAAAAAAATAGAAGTTTGAACTTAACTTTCTTGGTTTTCTCAGTTGTTCAGAAGCTGAGCTGCATTTCCTAACTCTCAAACTTCATAAACTCATCAGATGTTGTTGCAGAGAAATGTTATTAAAATAACAGTCCTTGGTGGAAAACACTAGCACCATTCATGATTAGTGAAATGTTGAAATGTGACTGATATTTTAAAATTGTGAACTGAAGTCACTTTTCTATACCGTATGCACACACATCTTTAAATAGATGTGTAAGGTAAATGTTTACTTTTCTTACACAGTTGTCCCTTAATTGTGTCCCCAAAGTGGCTTCAACTCATTGAAGTGTATTCTATCTTTACTCCCTTCATCTTGGAAAGTAATAATCGGTGCCAAATTGCTTTCCCCAAGGAGTTGTTGGAAGGTCCAAAATGTCCTCAATTAGAAAACTTGCACCGAACCACACAAATCTTGCCATTGTGGATGGTGCACGCACATGGGATTATTACTTCATGCATAATGACATGGGACCTGAAAACATGTGAACAGGAAGCCTAACCCAAGTGAGGGTTGGGAAGCTTCCAGCTTTCTGTGGAATATAGAAATGAACCAAAATCCAACAACATTCTGGACTCAGGTGTCTGGTGGACTGCACAGCTGTGAACTATCTGCTTTTCAAACACGGTGTAAGCGAGCACAGTGGCTCAGGCAGCACCCAGCCTGTACTAAATCACTGTGTCAACAAACTCAAAAAGACTGTGAATAGTACAGCACTTGCTTATGAGCCAGGACTTTAAATGGTTTGAGTAACCTAAATGTGGAATGGTGAACACCATATATGGAAGCTCACTCTATGCCTCACAGTTGTGCTAATGGGAATTCCTCCAAATATACCTTACTCCTTCTTTAAATAATAAAGTTTCCCATAATGCATACTCATCTTATTCTAAAGCATACATTTGGTGATTATTGTACATAGCTGAGATGTTAACAGTTCCTTTTTGGGACTCTTCATTGTTTTATGGCAAAACCATTTTAGCAAAATTAGAAACCCTTTTTACTATTCCAAAAGCCAAACATAATTTATGAAGTTGTGCTGAGTCCTGAGGTAAGCCATCAGAAGCCAGATGGAATCCCAACAATGACCAAATGCTATCTCTCTAGTGAACAATAAATACTTTTTATATTCAGAGATGGAAATAGCTTCTTTAAATGTGTAGATACAGTTTACCTACCAGAAAGAAATATTAAACAACTTTGCAAGACCAGCCATAGAGTCTAGGGCTAAGCCCCTCTCATAATAAATGACATTTGTTTTCTAGTGTTCAGATGGGGTAAGAGTTCTGAAACCCAGAAAGTCTAATAGAGGATTGCCCTAAAAGATTAATTGCTAAGGTTATGATAAAACTAAGGCTATCATGTAATCAGACCTCAAACACTTACAAAGTCACAACTTCTTGTCTGCTAACCAGATTGGTTTCTATTTGTTCTAAACGTTAAAATTCTTCCACTTGTCACCTTCTAAAAATTAACAAGTTACTCCTTTCCAAGTAAGCACTGTTCAAGAGCATGGGAAAAACTTACTGATCACACTGTTGAAGGATGAACAGGTCATAGGCTAAGTAATATCCAGGTAAGAATTCACCTCCTTAGAAATTACTTCTTTACCTTGGTCTCTGAGCACGTCCCATAACACAAGCAAAGTGAAAAATCCTAGCTAAGGAAAGGGTTTCTTCTTGATGAATAACTGCTCAATCTTTATGGATATGTGCTCTTTATGAATAAGTGTTTTTTACTAGCCCACAGATATTTTTTCTAGTCTTTGCTCATTTCTGAAGGCTCAGAAGAAGTAAAAATTATTCTATTTGAGCGTCTACATAGCCATTGGCAAAACTGCCCTACACATGGCTTTCCTGTTGAAAAACTAATGGGAAAACAATCTATTCAACAGCAATGATACAAGACAATTAAAGGTCAGGGTCCAATGGTTCAGTGGTAGAATGGCCGCCTTCCATGCAGGAGACCTGGGTTCGATTCCCCTACCATGCACCCAGAACTGAACCCTGAACTTTGGCGGGGGGGGAGGGGGGTTCAGGGTTCAGTGAGCCCAGATATGGAAGTTTCTTAGGAGTAGTGGAGCAGACTAGGGAGAGTACAGTCTTTATGTTTTCCTCTCAAAATTTCAAAAGGAAAAAGTTTGATACTTTTTAATTTTAATTCAATGTTACAGTCTAAACTCTTACTGTTACCTAACCTCAACATTACCCCAATTGTAAATCTGTACTTCCTCTTGTCTTATTATATTCCATTATAGCTATTCAGCTGCCGAAGATCAATACCATAGACATTTCTTTTCCTTCTTTCCCTTCATCCAGACCCCAAGCATCTTCTGCCTCCTAATTATCTCTGGACTCTGCCCCTTATTGTCCACCTCCAGTGCTCAGGTCTTCATATTTCTCATTTGAACACAATAATAGTCTCTTAACTGGTCTCCTAGTTAATAGGTCTTGCCACCCTGGAGGCACCAGATGATAATATAATCTTTGTAAAATGCAAATCAGATCACATCTACTCTCCCCACTCAAAATATACCCATTTATTAAAGAAAGCTCTTGGGAAGGCCTGACTGGTTGAGTTAAGAAGCTGGTACCAAAAAGCTGCTGTCATCAAGAGGGGCTCAGTACAACAAGTAAGCGAGAGCCTCTTACCCAAACATTATCTTAGTGATATAGTTGTTTACACTCAAGCATAAACCCCTTGTCTGGTGTAAACCTGTGGAGCAGTTTTGTAGACCATGGGCAGTCCCTGGACAGCAATTTGAATTTCCCTAGAGTAATAGGTCCAATTATCTCAGCATGAAGCACCCAAATACTCATGACTGTACCCTGACTCAATCTTCAGGCCCCTATATCAACACTCCAGCACCATTTAAATCCATCCATGCTCTCACAAACCACCCTCTCCAATCTTCACCTGGAATGTCCTTCTACACCTCTTCCAAGGAGCAATTCCCAGCTTATCCTTTAACACTCAGACAATGAACATGTTTGTGAAAGCACCTTTGACTTTCACCAGGCAGACTTAATCACTTCGGCCTCAGTTCTGCCACTTAATCTTGTACACACTTCTATTTTTCAGTGTATTGTATTATTATTGAAATTATCTGCTGTTTTAGGCTCTCTCCTCAAACTATGAACCCTTCAAGGGCTCATATATATTTATTAGAGAAGGTGTGGGTTTACAGAACACTCATACATAAAACACAGATTTCCCCTATACCGCTCCACCACCACCATCTTGAATTGATGTGGAACATTTGCTTCAGTTGACAACAGCACATTTTTATAATTGTACTATTAAAGGACATGGTTTAACTTAGGGTTCACTATGGGGTATAGTTCCATGAATCTAAAAAAATGTTTTTGTTACCATATATATAATCTAACATTTCCCCTTTCAACCGGAATCAGATCTCTATCTCAGTGCTGATAATTGCAATCACAAAAAATAACGGAATGCTTCCTGAATTTGCATGTCATCCTTGTACAGGGGCCGCGCTAATCTCTGTTTTGTTCCAATTTTAGTATCTGTGCTGCCAAAGTGAGCACCGAAGGTAGGATATTATTCTTATTAATCTTTGCATCACCAGTGCTTAGCATAGAATGCAGTTCATAGTGGATGTTCAATAAATGAATGAGTTGAACAAAAGATGAAAAGAACAAGTAGAAGAGTCCTAAAAGTGATTGAAACACTAGTACTTTCCAGATAGTGGGGAGATATTTTATATATCTTGTTTCCTTTTAGCCTCTCAACAATCCTCCCTTGGGTAAGTAGTATATGTCTCTATGGATGTGAAGCCTGAGTCTTGGGAAAACCTAGCCTCAAACCCAGATCTCATCAAAGTCTGTGTTCTTTCTACTAAGACTGAATACTATGCCTTTGAGGCTAATGTTGAGATACTGTGGCTGATTTTTATAATCAAATTAAGAGTATAGAATCTAGTATTGACAGAACATTTTTAAATGTAGGCGTAAAAGCACTAGAATCCAGACTCATTTTCGATGGTAATTATGCCTTAAAATTTCTTGGAGGCCACACAGAATTCTAAGTGGAAAGGTCTTTTAAAGAGAATCTTAAAAAAAACATGATTTTGTGTTTCCCTTGAATAAATGAATGAATGAACAGCTGTACAGCATTCCAAAATTTGGTATGTAATTTCTCCTTTTGGTCCATTTTTAGTCATAAACACTAAACTAAGTAGTAAAGAGATACAACAAATGTCGAGCGTTCAGGGTAATTTGCACGCACACAGGCACACACACCTCGTACTGGAGAGCTACTCTACTTATTCACCTGACTTGCCAGGCAACTAGAAACGATGCCAAAACTTAGTTCTTCAGTTTCGCTGCCTTCAGTGCTCACAATTTCAGTCGGATGTGTTGCTGAAAGTTTCTTTTCGCACTATGAAATGAATCGCATCTTCCAGGGCAGGTTTGAAACTTGCACCGACTTGTGTAAACAGTCCAAAACACTACAGACACGACCAGGACTCTTGAAAGTGACCAAATACAGCAGGGTGCCATCTGGCTGAGGGAATTACCAACAGAAACGTCTTCCCCTCCTATGATTGTTAGGAGAGAGCCGATTGGGTGAAGGATTTGAGCCAGAAACACACTTCCCATCCTCTAAGACTCTGGATGAGGGATGTGATTCCAATGACTAAATCATATAAAAGGTACCCAGCCGGCAAGGAAAGGTCCCCACCCCCACCCGCACCTCCCTTTTAAAGGAAAAAAGGAGAGCATCACACTTACAAAAGCCGCCTTCAAAATCTTCTCCAGAGAAAAAGCTCTGGGAGCAAGGACTATGCAGAGGAGCAGAGATAAAGTGGCAGCTGGATTTCCTTCCTCCTCCCCGGGGCGCGAGTCATTGTTTCTTATCTCCTCTGACCTCCGAGGGGCGCCTCTGATCCTCACCGCCCTCCCTCTGGCCTCTCGGCCCCGGGCTTCCTATTTGCTGCCGGAGCCGCCCGGCCAGACAGCGGCCCGAGGGCTCCTTGGGAACTGGGTGAAGTGCTAGCGAGATGCGGAGGGTTATATAAGCCCGCGTTTTATTATCATCGCACACCCCCATAGAAGCGACGCTGCCAGACAAACAAAAGGCAGTTCCAAGAAGAGGAGGAGCAGTGGCAGAAGTTACATTGGGGGTGAATTTCGGGACACCGCTGAACTAACAGAGAAAGAAGAAGAAGGGGGGGGGGGGGGAAGGGCAACTCAGTATGTGCGAGCCGACCTCGGCAAACAAGCAGCGAGCTGCAGCTGGCGGGCCGGCCTCCTCGGAGGCTGAGCGGGAAGGCGAGGCGGCTGTCCCGGCCTGCGGCGCCCACTCCCGGGCGAAGCGGCGCGGCGGCTGCCGGCCGCGGGAGGAAGACGTGGTATTTGGGAAGCAGGCGTGCCAGCCTCCGAGTGCTTAGTAAACACTGATGTGCCTCAGACTCGGACCAGGTGCGCCTGCTGCTTTTCTTGACTCCTGGTCTCCTGTTTACCTCCTGTCGGTGGGCAGCGGGTTCCCCGTGCCAGGGCCGAACAGTCTTATTTGAATCCTCTATTTTCAGCTTCTCTTGGTCTCCGCTCTGTGTGGGGGCAGTGCACCTAGCCGCAGGGTTTGTGGCACCAGAACTGGGGTCAGTCGAGAAAGTTCTGGTTTAAGGCCGGCACCAACCACCCCTCAAGCCTCTGCTCGAATTGCTGCCTTCTGTTTTCTTTAGTTCATGCCTGTCCTGCCCTGTTCCCGGCACTGCTCCCCCAACAGGTAAAGAAGTTCCTCGTCCTGGCATACCTGGGAAATATTGCAGGCTTGGTTCCAAAGGTGGCAATAAATAGCCAGTCACAGGAATTTTGTTTTTGGTTTTCCAGTGCATATAAAAGTTATGTTCACACTATACTGTAGTCTATTAAGTGTGCAATAGCATTATATCTAGAAAATCAATGTACATACCTTAATTAAAAGGTGACAGAGACAGGAGGTGAGCGCATGCTGTTGGGAAAATGGCAAAACCCATAGATTTGGTCAGCGGGAGGTTGTCACAAAACTTCAATTTGTAAAAATAAAAAAATAAAATCTTGCAATATCCGGGAAGTGCCAAAAGAAGAAAAATCATGCCTGTATTTGTCTCCAGACTAATTTCCCACTTCCCATCCTGCCAGGCCTCCTTGTCACCTACTCCCAGCACATTCGAATATGAATCACTCTCTAAAGATGGCTTTTATGTCCCTTCATTTCCTTTCCTTTCTTATACATCCCCTCCGCAGTGTGAATGTTCTCATGCACATTTCCTTCAAGGCCCTGTTCAAATCCTGTCTCCCCCTCAAAAGGCTTCCCCAGTTTCCCCTCTTCTCCCTGTTTACTCTGCTTCTGCTGTAATTCCTTTTCTGTATTGTCTGGGTGGTCTCCACAGTGCCTAGGACTGGGCCCGGCCAGCAATAAACAGGTGCTTAGTGTTAATTTAACGGACACCTGCCCTGATCTTACCTGGTGCATCAGTGATGGGTGAAAGGTGTCATAACCTATAAGCTGTCACACGTGTGGTGACAGACTGATCGTTGTTGAAGCTGTTCAACAGGTTCGTGATTTTGTAATACTTCCTACATTTTGTACATGTTTGGAAATTTTCCTAAGTTAAAAATAAAAAAGGAAAGTTTTAATAAAATGTGGAAAGGAGCATCCAAACCCCACTTGAGACTGCTTCCTTTAGGGTGTAAGCTGGCGCACCTGCTGAGCCTCTGCTCCTGTGTATTTAAGGACACAAAAAGTTGAGTTTACTTTTTGGGATGCCAGAAAATTTCCCCAAAGGTGAGATTTTCAGAAATCACACTTCTGGGATGCAATGTATGAGGAAACTCCCCCACTATAGAATGAACGCAGGCTAACACAACAGCAGCTCTTTGGTGCATTGTTTTATGATATGGGGTGATATACAGAGCAGACGCTGTCAGGTACTGCATTTCTTGTGGCTTTGCATTAAAGTGTTCTTAATGACATTTCCCCTGTTATTCTTTGGTAACAGCAACATGCTTTAAATTCCATCTGTAGTGGCTGGATCAGCCATGGTGTCATTTAGGAGGCTTGGGGTGTGTCTAAACAGTACGTGCTCCCCAGTGCATGCAGAATGTTCAGGGAATTAGAATATTTCCGCCTCTATGAATTTGGAACAATAAAAATTCTGTTTCTAAAAGCAGATTTTAGCCTCAATTTCTTGAGGTTTTGGCTTCAGCAAGTATAAGACGTTCCATCTTATTTTTTTCCTCCTGCTCGAGTCAGGGCCATAACTTTTATTACAGCTACCATTTATGGTAGATACCTACTGCATTTTAAGCACTGGGCTACATGCATCACATGCATTGTTACCCTAACAACCATCCTAAAATACTGCTGCTTTTTCTTCACTTTACAGATGGGGAAACTGAGTCTGGTCACACAGTTTAGGAAGTGCCAGAACTAGGATCTGAACCTAAGTTTATCTAACTCGATAGTTTAGAATTTTCTCATTTTGCCCCAAACTAGAAAGAACCTTAAATAGGAGCTCATCTGCTGGTTTTCAAGCTGGATTCCTAGGCTTTCATGGAGATGCTTCAGGAGCCTTTGGAGGCATGGAGAGGGAGCAAATATGAAGGGGAGGCCAGGCCAATAGGGCTTGAATCCCACTCACTCACTAGAGTCAAACGAAGAAGCTTCATTTCTGTTTTTTACAGAGTGAAATTTGATTTCATGTTAAACAGGTTTTTGCTGCAGGGAAAAAAAATATGTTTAAAACTCCTGATCTAGTTTAACTCTCTAATTACAAAGGTACAGAACTTGGGGTCCAGAGACATTAAATGCCCTGCTTAAGAATTTATAACTGAAGATGGCAGGTTTAGGATTAGCTCCAGATATCCAGCCTCTGCCTAAAACCACTGGCATCCTCATGTCCTTGATCGCCTCACTTGCTAATCCTCAGGGAAAGTTAGCAAGAATCTGCAGCAAGACTGAGCTTTCCAACTTGATGGTATTTCCTGAGAATATTCTTGAAAAAACAGAAGGTGACCAGGCCTTCACTTTGACAAAATTGGACCATATTTTGGCCCTTTTGCATAGTAAATCTGAAGTTGGTCAACATTTACCTCTTGGCAAATCAAAATCAAGTGGAATGTTGACTATAACTTGTCTGGATGTTTTAGAGCTCCCTTCCTCTTTTCATTAAAATTGAAGCAAGTAATGAGATATGCTTCGGCATATATTTCTGCATCATCTAATTCTGTGGCCATAGCCTCAGAGTCTTCTTTCTCGTTAAACTGCTTAAACCCTTTGTTTGTCAATCCAGCTCAAAGTGGTTCTCTCTTTCACATGAAACCCAACAGACGTGGGGAAGACATTACTCTGAGAGAAGTCAAGTATGGCTGAGAGAACAGGATCGAGTGGCAGCTGGTCTGCATACGTGTAGGTCCACCAGACGTTCATGCTAATACTAAAATGGAATTTTCACAGAAATCAAGTGTAAAATATCTCACCCTTTGGAGTTTTGTTAAGTGTCAGGCTATTTGCAAATAGAAATGAATTTTAACTGGAATTATGTCAGCTGGAACCAACCTTTATTAATTTCAAGGCCCCTGAGCTTTCCCATCTGCTCTTTTTAATTTTTATCATTCTCACCTGGGGATTTTGGGGAGCAAGCACATTTTCCTCTTTTCTGGGATGGCTTAAATGCAGTCCTGCCTAAAGGCAAAGGAACAAAAAGTTGACCCTTCTATCCCTGTCACTGAAATCTTTACTAAGTACATCCTTTCAGTAAAATATAGCAGAAAGAATTTTTCTCATCTCTGTAGATTAGAGGGTATAATAAGCAGATCTTGTTTTTCCATCTGAAAAATCCTAGTATTAATATAGTTTTGAATTCTCAACCCTACAAACAAAGCTTAGATGTAATTTCTTTTCCTATTCATGAGATTTACAGTAGGAAGGTCATGTTTATACTAGACTTTGGTTTGAAATTAATCTTCTTTTCTCTTCAGCATTTCCACGGAATCCAGGCAAATCGTTATTTAGTCATTTCCAAATAGTAAATACTTGTCATTCTTGAACAATCCTAATAGTCTCTTTTTGGGTGGGGAAACTGAGTTGAGGAACTTGCAAACCACTGCCAGGACATAGATCAGTCTAAAAGCTGGACCTACCCATTGGAATGCTTTGCTTTACACTTTTAGGCTACAAAATAAAAATGTACATTATTTCATTAGCAGCACATATGACATCCATTAAAAGGTATTTATCAAAAGTTCATTTGCATCCTGCCTTACTAGAGATGATTTATGGATTAAATAAATAAATTCAAACCCCACAACCAATCTCAATACTATTCTATAATCTCCTCTCTCTTCTGTGTTATGCCTTGAGCAGATCTAAATATATTCTTAGCTCAGTTGAACAAGGGTTCATTTAAACCACATCTGTTGCTCATCAAACCTCTATTTTAGGAGTGGGGAATTCCTTTTCGGAGATAGATTCTGTCCGTTAGATTTTATGGCAACAAATAGCTCTCATTAAATTTCACATTTTATCAACATACATACAGTACCTGCTTTTATGTGATTATAGAATTCAGGCAGAACCCTGCACCCCTACTTCAAAGGAATTCTCACTTGACTAATTCTAAAGAGTAAATTGATTTTCTCATCAATTGTTGTGTTTGACAATAGAAAGGCTGACACAGCAACACTGCTAAAATGACAGCTCCTTTCTATTCAAGGGGAAAGAATTTGCGTTAATATTCTTAATGACTGGCATCTTTATGAGAAATGTGAAATCATTTATCCTCAGCAATAACCTGACTAGGATTAAAAAGTACTTGGTACTTAGAACGGAAGTAATCTGTCAGGAAAAATTATTTAGACCGATGCAAATTAACTGAATAAATTGGCTTACTGTAGCTTCCTAATTATGGCTTGTGGATTCAAGTTCATTAAAATTAGTTTTAACAGAAGAATTTGGAAAGGCTCTTCCATGAAGTAATCTGAGATTCTGTTGGAGGAAAAGATAATACATGGATTTGATAAATTCTGTTCACATTTATTAAGAATTTCTGAAATAATATAATAAGGACATGTAAATCAAGGGAAGATCTATTAAGTAAGCACATATACGTCTTTGCTTATTCAGAACAGCAGCAGTAATAATACGTACTGAAAACACCAGACAGCATATTCATTGTGATACCCTATGCCCAGTTGCATGGGGGAACTGTACCAATCCCTTCTTAGGTGCTGCCTTGGGCACCAACCCAATGGACAAGTCTAAACGAAGTGAACACTTAGGCAGCACTTAACAGACGATGTATAGACCGGTCTCTGTATTCTGTGGGGGAATTGTTCCACTCTTAATAGGCTGGGTGTTTCACACGAGTTAACAAGTTTTTACTGGAATCTCAGTCTTCTCTTCATCACCACCTTCACAGCAAACCTTCATTGAGCTCTTTTCCAAAAGGCCTAGTAAATGGTGGGAAGAGACACTTTACCCGTGTTGGAGATTTAATTAGTCTGGAAAAAAGGTGTAAATGGCAGCCAAATGCAAACTGCCTTCATGAAATTAATGACTGGGTTTTACCAGTCATTAGCATTTATATAGGACTTTTTAGGAGAGAGCATGGATTTCTGGAAACAAACTGATTTGGGTCCAATCTGAGCTCTACAGTAGTGAGATTTTATTTTTAGCTTAGGTTCCTTTACTTGTACCTAGGATGGGAATCAAGTCTGATAGTGATTAGCCCAGCATGTGACAGGTACTCATTCCTTTTCTCAGACCCTTTTAGTATGATCATGTCCTAAAGTACAGCTTTACCTAGTATCATTAGCCTTAGTGAGCAGAAAATATATTCCCTTTTCAACAAGCATGAGCTAAGGATGACCCTGACAACAGTTGCCTAAGCTTCTGCATTTAACTATAAATATGAAAATGCAATAAGGATGTCCTTAAGAAAGATGCTGACTGATTATCATTAATAGTCTGAGAGGTTATTGTTGTGACTTCAGTCATTCAAGGGGATCAGGTAATCAAGGTGTTGGGACTGGTGTTGGAAATCATAGGAAAGCTTTTGAAAGAAAACAGTGGATTAGAGACAGAAAACATGAACAGGTGGGACATGACTCCCAGGGATGTGGATCTTCCTAGCAACGTGGGACAGAAATCCCAGAATGAGCTGAGATTCAGCATCAAGGGATTAAGAAAAACTCCAGAATGAGCTGAGACCCAGCATCAAGGGATTGAGAAAACCTTCTCGACCAAAAGGGGGAAGAG